>RJWM01017026.1:0-18351 GCA_004363535.1 Dasyprocta punctata | reverse complement strand
TGAAGGCTAGTTTTTCAGCGTACATCAATGTGGGTTGGAAGTCTTTTTCCCCTAGAGTTTGAAATACTTCTCTCCATTCTCTTCTTGACTTCATTGTTTGTGTTGAGAAGTCTGCTGTGATTCTGATGTGTTTTCCTTTATAGGTAATTTGTTTCTTTTGTCTAATAACTTTTAATATTCTGTTCTTATGTGGAATTCCTGGGATGTTGACTATTATTTGTCTGTGTGTAGATTTATTTTGGTTATGGCTCATTGGTATTCTATATGTTGCATTTATCTGTATGTCAGTTTCTTTTCCCATGTTTGGATAATTTTCTGCTATTATTTCTGTAAATAGTTTTTTAATATCATTTGTGTCTTCACCTTCTTTTTCATTTAATACATGGAAAGGATTCCTTTTTCCTCATGTCAATAGAACAAATATTTCTCATATGTCCATATTATCATAAGTTATTTAGAGATTCAATGCAATTACTATCAAAATTTCAGTGACATTCTTCACAGAAGTAGAAAAAAATTCCTAAAATTCGTATGGAAACAGATGCAGAGTTTCCAAAACAGTCCTTAGAAACAAGCAGTAATAGCAAAAGCACTGTAATACCTAATTTCAAATTATACTACAAAGCTATCATAATACAAACAAGATGGTATCAATGCCAAACCAAGTGTGTACACCAGTGGACTTGTAGGGGAGGCACAGAAATGTGCCTCATACAACTAAAGTCATCTCTTTTTTGACAAAGATGTCAAAAACAGATATTGGAGAAAAGATAGCCTGTTTAATAAATGGTGCTGGATTCACAGTGCATCCACATACAGATGATTAAAATTATAATTCCTATGTGTTTTAATATACTAAAAACAAATAAAAATGAATGAATAACATCAATATAAGAACAGAAACTATCAAGTTGTTGGGAGAAAATGTGATTTGCAGTAATAGGCACAGACTGACTTCCTAAACAGGATTCCAGTAGCATGAGAAATAATATGATCAACAATTGGGACTGCACTAAAGTAAAAAGCTTCTGCAGTATAAAAGAAAGAATAGAGTCAAGAGATAACACATAGAATTGGAGAAAAACTCTGCCAGGTACTCTACTGATAGAAAATTATTATTGAGAACTCAAAACCTTTAATATACACAAAATCAAATAACTCAATCACTAGACGGGCAAGTGAATTGAGGAGACATTTTTTAAACATAAAAATGACTACGAGGTATCTAAAAAAAATGTACAACATGTTTCTCCACTAGGAAAATTTAAATCAAACCTACATTGAGATTCCATCTCACTGTACTAAGCATGACTATCATCAAACATACAAAAAACTAGCTGCACATGGTGAGGCATATCTATAATCCTGGCAGGAGGATCTCAAGTTTTAGCCTAATTGGGCAACTTAATAATTAGTGAGATCCTGTTTAAAAAAGGGGTGGGGGTGGGGATGTACCTCAATGCAAGAGTGCTTAGTTCCAACTCTACTGCAAACAAAATAAAGCAAAGCAAGACAAAACAAGACAAAACAATTACCTCGCAAAACAATAAGCAAAAGACTTTAAATCCTCGTGAAGATGCAGAGAAAAAAGTGTACATCTCTTGTGGAAGTCAGTATGGAAGTCCTTAAAAGGGAACTGCTACATGACTCAGCTGTATCACAACTTGGTACATAGCTGAAGGAATTCAAATCAGCCTACTATAGAAATACCTGCATAACCAAGTTTACTGTGTCACAATTTGCAAAAGCCAAGATATGAAACTAGCCTAGGTGCTTATCAACTATATATGCACAATAGAGTATTAATCTGCTGTAAATGAGAAGAAAATAATGTAATTTATATGGAATGGATGAAGCCAGAAATCACCATGTTGAGTTAAATAAGCCTCACTCAGACATATGTCACAGGTTTTCTCTAATATGTGGAATTAAAAATACAGATGGCTACTGAGATCATCTCATCCTAGAAACAATGACTATAACAAAAATCAAATACTAATAAATGTTGCTGAGGTTGCAGGGAAAAAGGAACTGTTTTAATTTGTCAGTGAGAATGTAGACTAGTACAACCACTAAAGGAATCAGTATGGAGATTCTTCAAAAAACTAAAATTAAAAATTATTTCAACCTAAATAACTATCTTCTAGGTACCTTCCTCAATCAGTTAAAGACATTATATTCATTATGTTAAAATAGCATATACATACCCACTTTTATAACAGCAATCTAGCTAAATCTTTGAAGTAGCTTGTATATGTATCAACAGGTGAATGGATAAAGGTAGTGTGGTATTTACACACAATGGATTACTACTTTGCCTTAAAGAAGGATAAACTTGAGTCATTTGTAGAAAAATAGGTGCACCTTAAGACCACAATGTTAAGTGAAATAAATCAAACACACATTGAAATAACGCATGGCTTCTCTTACATGAGAAACCCAAAATATAAATAAGCGAAATAAAAGATATATGATAGAGAATTGGTAGCTAGATCTTTTGCAAAAGATAAGGCTCCAAGAGTTGTACAGTTGAATGAGGAGACAAAAAAGAATTCAGGTGTGTTGTATACATGTACCAACTCCCTACCAGGAATATAATCACTTTGTACTGCTAACATGTACCAGTATAAACAAAAGCTTGGTGAAATAACCAGATAACATGAAATTAGAATTTTTTCTATTAGACAAGAGTAAAGGAATAAGGGGTAGTGGAGAGGTGTTTAAAAAGAGGGCAGTGGGGGAATACATATAACTAAAATATGTTATGAGCATGTAGGTAAATTTTAATAAGTTTACATTGCAAAATAATAATTCTACACACTGGTGAAGCACAGCGGGGAATCTCACTACCCGTATACAATAATACAGATCAAACTGGGCAATCAACTTTCTTCTTATTATTCAAGTCCGTCTCTTACAGTTTACCATAAAATGTGAAATAAGTTATTGTGAACTATTATTTCTTCACTGTGCTGTAGAAAAACAGAATTCATAAATTTTGCAGTTTGTGCTATCTAACTCCGTCTATCCTTCTTCCTGCTTGTTCTTTCCAGTTTATTCTTCATTCAAATTTACATTTTAGTATTCATATAGGAAACTGAAGGTGAAGTATTTATCTTTCTGTGTGACTTACTTTGTTTAATATAATTGTCCTTCAATTCAATTCATTTTGCTGCAAATGATAGGATTTTGTTCTTCGTTTTGGTGGAAAAATATTCCATTGCGCATATATAACACATTTTTCTTATTTTTCAACTATCGATGGGCATTTAGGCTTATTCCACATCTTACATACAGTGAATAGAATAGCAATAAACATGAACATACAGGTATCTCCTTGTCTTGCCCACAGAATTTCCTTTGGACATGTATCTGGATTGCTAGATAACTGGGTAACATAGCAGATCTATTTTTAGTTTTATGAAGAGCCTCTCTAGTCTTCTACATTGGGACTGTATCAAGTTACAATCCCACCAACTGTACTCTACACCCTCACCTGCATTTGTTTGTTTGTTTTTTTGTCCTTTTGATAATAATCATTGTAACAGAGCCACACATATATCTAAAATGAAAATTTATTAAGTACTGACTGTGTTCTGCACTGTGTACCATTGCATGCTCATGTTTCCTGAAGGGCTTATGTGACTGTATGTGGCAGTGTTGGAGTTGATTCATTTTAATTTTCGTTAGCGTTAACATGAGGCAATGATATTTGAAAAATGATAAAAATTATAAAAACAGAAAAAGATCACAGAATTGTGACAGAAAAGTGTGAGACTTCTGCTTTTCTTACAGTCTGGAAAAGTTTTTTTGGAAATGATATATTTACTTGAAAACCTCATAACCTAAAAATTCTTCGACTCCAGTAATGAACATTTTATAATTTGACAGTCCTTCCAAAAAAAATGTCTGTAATCTAAATCCTACATTTGGAGCCTTGTGGGACTGGAAAGCATCTAGAAAATTTGTCAAAATAAAAGCTTTACTTTTTGTGGTTTCTTAAATTGGGCAATCAACACTTTCTTCTTAGTCAAGACCCTCTATCATAGTTTGTGTCCTCATTGAGAAGCCTATTTTTCCATGAAATCTCTAACTTTAGCACAGGCAGTTATTTTTCCTTCTACCATAGATTCCCAAATATTCTAGAATGCTACATTTCTCTCAGTTACTTCTGTTGACTCATTTTGAAGGAAATATATTCCTTTCTTTTTGGTTGTTTTTGATTTTTGAAAAAAGGTCTCATTACATGGTTCAGACTGGCCTCAAACTCTCTATGTAGCCCAGGCTGATCTGAAACTCATGGCAGTTTTCCTGCCTCAGTCCCCCAAGACCTGGGATTACAAGGATATGCTTCCATGCCCAGAAATAAATACATTTCTAATAATCCATCTGGGCATCATTATATTTGGTACACAGAAGCTGCTTATTTTTCTCTCCTTTTGTCCCTTTTTTTTCCTGGGTGAAAATCAACATGGGCTCTAAGGTATAATTCTCAGAAAAATCCAATCAAAGAAGGGCTAACTATTCCCCAGACTCAGCACTAATATTTGGTCATCAGTATTAAAGTTTGCTAATTAGAATTTTTTTTTACTTCAAGAAAAACAACATAAGACTTTTTGTTTTTGAAAAATTTATGATCTCGAACAGAGTAGAGGTTACCCTCCTGAATCTATAGAAATTTTCCCACCAGTAGGACCAACATAGAAACCATAAGTGGAGTGAATGTTTCACTTTGGCACACTAGACATCAATCCAGTCAATCTTTGAACAGTGGATCCTCATCCAGCTATCACTGAGTACTTATTTATCATTTTGTTATAATCCACAATTTGATTCTCACTTGAGATACTTGCTAACTATGCCTTCAGGGAGAAGTATGAAGAAGACTATGAAATAAGCAGCCAGGAGTTTTGTGAATGGAATCTGGGAAGACTCTTTTGGGGAAGACAATAAGCTGGATCTTGGCTGTGGTTAAAGTTTTGATTAGAGAATGGTGTTCCAGAAGAAGATACAGCGTCATATTTTCCTTCTTTCTATTGCATATTTTTTTACTTTACTATTCTGTATTTTCTTTTACTTTAATATGATAGAGAAATGCCTGTTATGCTTTAAATTTCTGTGTTTTACAAGCTCTGAGTTCCTGTCATTTATTTCTTAGCTTTATTCAAAGTAATTTCTATTTTTCTCTTTAGAAATTATATCTCCTATGTAACTGAAGCTTTTTTCTCCTTCCAAAACTTTCAAGGGAATCGTCCTACCATCAGAGGACAATAAATTAAATTCTTGTTCTAATTCAGGAAAGAGAAAGTTCTGTTGTTTTGCAAATTGAATTGGTATTTTCGTTCTTGTGTCTAAATCATTTTGTGAGCTCAGAGAAAATTAATGACTTTTTGCTCTTCTTTTCTCATTTTGATGCAACCCAGGTGAAACAGACTGTGGTTAACTCCAATTTTCTACTATGAGAAGTAGCTTCCTTAGGAATCTAAGATCTAGTACAGGCAATGTTTCAGAAATGGAGTGCTAAGTTGATGATGTCACTCTGTGTGGTGGGCAAGGTGTAGTATGAGAATTGGAAGGAAGTAGCAGCCTAGACCAAACAGGAAATAGCACATCAGGAGCATATATAACTAAACAAATATATGTGAGTTGAATTCAAATAAACCCAAGTAACTGCATTAGCCAATGTCTCCTAACTCCTTACGTACAACTGGCTCAGTGTGTAAATGGTTTATTTGAGAGGGGTCTAGGAAGGGTAACACTGGAGGAGACTAGATTAGTGAGAGAATGACATACTTGTAGAGCCTTTGGCAAGCAGAGGGGTGTATTAGAGCAATGAGTATCTAAGTAGGATTCAATGTATTATGATGAGAGGTGTCAGGGGAACTGCCAATGAGGGGTTAAACCCCAAGATCCACTTCGCCTTCTGTGAAATTCAGTTGAGTCAGTGATCTTTAGACTCCTGAAAATTATCTTCGATTTTAGGTTGTCAGCATGTTAAAGAGTGGAACAATAAGGAATATCTCATAAATGGAGTCTACTTGTTCTTAAATCTTTCTTTCTTCTCCCCTGTTCCTCTCCTCTCCTCTTTCTTTCTCTTCCCCCTCCCATCTCCCTTCCCCTTCTTCTTCCCCTTTCTCTTCTCTTTCTCCTTCTTTTTGCGGTACTGAGTACGAACCAAGAGCCTTTGAATTGAGCTACTTTCCTAGTCCTTTTGTGTTTTCACAAGTAGGTCTTGTTAAGTTGCTCAAACTTGTGGTTCTTCTGCCTCAGTCTTACAGAGTGCAATGGTTACAGGTGCACATCACCACGCCCAGGCTTGAATATTTTGTTTTAAAGGGAATGATGTACAAAACCAAATTTATAGAATAAAAGTAGAAAGAAGAGAACAGCCATTGATACTCCCTTCACAGCACATAGCTACTGTTAAAATTTTAATATTTCTTTTTAGATTTTAAAAGTCACATTTCTTAACAGTAACAATTCAGATTCAATTTAATACTTAGCTGTGCAGAGTTAGGAATTTTTCAAGTCTTTGAGTCCTTATTTTCTAATCTATAAATTATGGACTTTTGTGAACTGGCCATTTTGCCACAGAAAGTGTGAAAGATTTTTGGAGTCTGAAAGTTTTTAGGAGAAAATTACTGTTATCAGTTTTTGTACTTCTATCCTGGAGGATGATTAACAAAAATAGAGTTAAATTTGTGATAGAGCAAAACTTAAACAAATTTTCCTTGCTGTAATTATGTGAAAGTATAGAAAAGTTATCAGTTCAGGTAAGTTTGCAATGTAGAGGGCTGATGATTAGGTCTTGGACAATTCAGAAGCTGAACTTAAAGTTAAGATGAGTATCCCTGAAATTGAAATCTGAGCTGGAAGGTTACTCACTGGAGTATCTTAATGTGCATAAGTATCTATGATGAGATGGAAATCATGAAAGAAAACAAAATAAGGAGGCTCAAGAGGAAAATACAAGCAAACAGTACTTACAGAATAACAAATGAACTAAGTTAAGTAGTAAGAATAAAAGAGCAAGGGCAGAGAAAAGTATCCTTAAAAGTTCACCTTAGTCAGTGTTGGAAAAGTATAAAAAACAAAATGGAACGTACTGGTCAGGGAAATGGTGAGCATCTTATTTCAAAAGAAAAGAGTAGAGCAATGTTCAATAGGAAAAAGTATAGTAGCTATGAAAATAATATTGTGGAAAAAAGAGTATTATAGTAGGTCTTCTATTTTCATAAAAATATTAATAGTACCTGAAAACAGCAAAAGTTTAAAACAAATATTATCCTTTTGCTGGTAACATTATTGAAAATCTTGAGAGCTTGAGACATGCTAGTAAAAAAAGTTGGAATGATAGAAATAACTTCCAGAAAGTAGGACGGTGACTGTATATAACAGACAAAAGTAAATAATTTCTGCCATTTTAGCATGTTGCCGTACTCTGGCACTTTTTAAATAAAAAGCAGGGAGTGTAAATCTCTGTACTCCCTGATACACCTTTCCTTACAGTCTGAGGAGACTTTCTTTATATTTCTCCTTTCTTGGTCATGTGCCAGAGCTCTAACTAAATTTGAAGTTTCATGATTAAGTGATTTTAAAGAGATAGGCACTGTGGGGCTAATTTGTATAAACTTGGTTAAAAATGGTGAGGTGAAATTTAGTTTTTGACATTTGTGCCATTATTCTATAAATAAAATGTCTCACTGAACATAAAAATTACATTTTTCTGCCTCCTGTGTTCTTGAAGGAACTGTAGCTTCTGGATGAGTCTTGCAAAGGAAGTCGATGGATAGAGGAAATCACTCTGTGGTGTCTGAATTTTTGTTGCTGGGACTCACGAGTTCTTGGGAAATTCAGATTCTCCTTTCTCTGTTTTTCACAATATTTTATGTAGCATGCTTGCTGGGAAACCTTCTCATTGTGCTCACAATCATCTCAGATCATCACTTACATTCCCCAATGTACTGCTTGCTGGCAAACCTCTCCTTTATCGATGCAGGTGTGGCCAGCATTGCAACTCCAAAGATGATTCATGACCTCTTCAGAAAACAGAAAGTCATCTCCTTGAAAGGGTGCATCACTCAGATGTTCTTTATCCACACTGTCGGAGGTACAGAGATGGTGCTGCTGATAGTCATGGCCTATGACAGGTATGCTGCCATCTGCAAGCCCCTCCACTACCTGACCATCATGAGCCCGAAGATGTGCCTTTGCCTACTGGCTGTTGCTTGGGCCACTGGACTCATCCACTCTGTAGTCCAGTTGGCTTTTGTTGTGAACTTACCCTTCTGTAGAACCAACAAGATGGATAGCTTCTATTGTGATTTTCCTCGGTTCATCAAACTTGCATGTATCAACACGTATAAACTGGAGTTCCTGGTCATGGCAAACAGTGGTTTCATCTCCATGGGTACCTTTCTCATCTTGATTGTGTCCTACATCTTCATTTTGGTCACAGTTTGGAAACACTCTTCAGGAGGTTTGGCCAGGGCACTCTCCACTCTCTCAGCTCACATCACTGTGGTAGTTTTCTTCTTTGGTCCTTGTATTATTGTCTATGTGTGGCCATTCCCTACCTTACCTGTAGACAAATTTTTAGCTATCTTTGATGTCATTATCACCCCTTTTATGAACCCTGTCATCTATACATTTAGAAATAAGGAGATGAATGTGGCAATGCATAGACTTTTTGTTAAGGCTTTCCATTTGAGAAAGAGTCCTTAAAATGCACAGTACAAGAAATTCAGGTTAATATCAAATGTTTGAGGGAATTAATCTCTTTCAATGTGTTCAAATCTTTTCATTTTAATTTAACTTTCAATATTTATTCTGAAATCTCTCCTTCAGGATTATTTTGATCTAGTCAAATTTCTCTGAGTAACTCTTGCTCTATGAATTCTAAAAATATTGGTGAGTTAGCTCAGCCTTGGAATCTTGTATTTATTCCTGAAATCATGTGTGTTATAGCAGATTTCAGTGATGGTGATTTCTCAAACTTCACATGTAAGACACACTTTCCATTGACATGTAAATTGGGTACTCTTTTATTTGACTCTTACTCTGAAGAGCACATGTTCTCTGATCCATGTATGTACCTTTATTTATGTTGCCTGAGTATTCCAGTGTCTACATACCTGGAGATAACTGATTATGAATAAAATTGCAAACAGTTGTGCTTCTTGTAAACTATTCTTATAACTAAATGAATGTGTGGAAATTTTTAAAAATGCATTTCAAATTTATACATGAAAAGATACAAAGATACACCTGAAGTACATTACTTTCCCTGTGATAAAGTAGATCATTTATTAATATTATTATTAGTAGTAACATTAATATTAGTAATAGTAGTAGCAGTTGTAGTAGCAGAGTAGTATAGTTATTTGGTAGTGGGGATTGAACCCAGGGTCTTTGCACTGGGCTGCATTCCCCCACCATTTTTTCTTTTTAAATTTTAAAGATTTTTTTTGAGTCAGTGTCTTTCTGAGTTGTTACACTGCCCAGGATGGACTTGTATTTTTGATCTTTCTGCCACAGCCTCCCAAGTTTTGAGGGGTACCCCACCACCTCCAGTTTAAAGAATTATGCTGCTCATGATTAGTAAGAAAATAAATGTTCAGATAGAGTGTTCAGTATTCTCACTGGATTAACAGATGAATAACAGGAAATGATGTTTAAATACACTATTATTCAAGAATGAATTACAGTGTTTAGGTAAGTAATCTGACCTCTATGGGCTCTGGAATGACCTATAACCATCATTCTAATGGCAGCAAAAGACTCCTAGTAAGATTGGGAGAAAAATGTTGAAGGCTGAAATCATATTTTTACAGAGCTTTATCCTATCCCTTATACAAATTTTCCACCTCTGCTAAAATGTTAGATTAGACTCTTTTGAACTTAAAGATAGTTTGGCACTTCTGCCATGTAATTGTTGCAGTTTTATGTTAAAAATTCCATCTGAGAATATTTCATGATAATATGATGTGGAGGAGAAATTCCATGTACAATTACTAATTAGTTATCTTCCCTTTAGAAACCTGGTTTTCTTATGTGCCGTTCATCAGCATTGGTACACACAATTGAAAAAAAGAAACCTGGTTCTCTGTCTCTCTCTCTCTCCTCTCTTTTGAGACAGGGTTTTGATATTTAGTTCAGGCTGTCCTTGTACTCACTACGTAGCCTGGGCTAGTCTTGAAGTCGCAAGAATTCTCCTGTCTCTGCTCCTGAAGTCCTGGGATTACAGGCATGTGCCACCAAACCTGATAAAAGCCTGGTTTTCTGTACTTCTTTGCTAGCTTGGTGGTGTCATCAACATTGGGCAATAGCTAGGTTCAGTTTCTGTTTGGTGTAATTTTATCTTTTAAAAATTAAAAAAAAAATTTTTGTGATACTGGTGATGGATCAATCCCAGCAACTCACACATGCCTGGCCATAGTCTACTATTGAGTTAAACTCTCAACTCCCTCTCTATTCTTTTTAACATTACATATATAATTATATTAGTCCTTTGCTTTCCATTTTTCATAGCAATTTTCTTAGTCTGGACTCTTTTACTTTCCTAAGTTCCACATTGGTCTTTGGGCAATGATTCTCCCCAGAAGCCACCAGAGTTATGTTCTATGATGCAGATCTGATAAAGTGAATACTTTCAGTGATCATCTAACATATAGGGCTGAAATTTTTTTCCTTCTCCATATTTCTCATATAGCAGTGATGAAATCTTGGTGTTTGTATCAGGTTGAATATATATTGGATATATATAAACTCCTGAGCACCAAAACCTGGAATTTCCAAATGATAGGAGACCTTCAAGAATTGATGTTTCTGGTACACATACATAGCATGTCTTACATTAAGTTTGTATCACTGGACGTAACTCTCCAGAAGAATATAGGCACCAGTTTAACTGCTTGTGATTGGATGTAGTATCAGTGTGGGGAATCGAGTGAGGGTGTTGCTGATCTAGGAGGACACTAGGAGTGCAGGAAACTGAAGAATTTATGAAAATCGTTCATTTGGTTGAGCTACACTAAAATGAAATGTACTCTGATACCACTGATAATAATTTTCAACTCAAGTCTGTGGTGTTTTGAGACAAATTTCAAAATCTCTCTCTCTGTATATCTCTCTTCCTATCTCTCCCTCCCTTCCTTCTCTCTCTTTCTTTCTTTCTCTTGGGCTTTGGTCTCTCTGTCATACTGGTGATGGAATTTAAGGCCTTGCTTGTTCTAGGAAAGCACTACCCTACTAAACTGAATCCTCAGTCCCTCATATTTTTTTTGCAGACAAAACTATAAAATATATAATGTATGATAACAATTTGATGGAGCCCCACCTATTTCAACAATCGTGTTTTTAAGATAGATTTTGCCTGTATTTGATAAATTTTATTTTTATTGCACTTTTCTGATTACAAAAATTAAGTATATTAAAAAATTGGAAGACTTTAGAAATTTTTTTTTACATCTGAGTAATATTTTCATCAAGAGCTGTTGCAAAGACATATGTGTATATCTCAATTTAAGGACTAATAAAGTCAGAAATATGAATCTTTCTTGTAAAACTGATTAAAAGATCTGCATATCGACCTACAGGGAAGACTAACCAAAAAGTTTCAAAGAAAATATAATTTTGTCAATGCTATGATGCAGTAAACAATGATATCAATTGCTAAAATATTTTTTGAAGAAAGTGAAATACAGATTCTAGTACTTTCACTTTTCTGTTATTCTAATAGTTGATCAATTGCATCATTTTGGGCAAATAACAGTCAACTAAATTAGCTCAGCATAGTTCTGTGTGTGGAAGACCCACCCTTGGGAGAATTATTACCAGAATGGTATAGCATAAATAAAGGAGAAATGAAGAAGGAAGGACTGCTTCTGTTTCTTTGCAGGAGCTCCACCCTTCACATTCACCTTGGATGTCATCTACTGGTTTCCAGTGCAGATTCCTCAGCCTTCAGGTGGAGACAGTTCAGGATTCTGGCACAGACTTTTTAGAATTCCAGTGCAGACTCTTTGGCCTCTTGGTACTGATTTGCACAAAACACTACACAGAGCTCCAGACCTTAAACTGAATCCTTCAGATCTCCAGTGTGCAGACAGGGTTTTGCACTCTTCCAACCCTGACTGTCTGGATGACCATCATAAACCAAGTTGTAAATTCTTACATATTTGTTTATTTTACATTTTATCCCATTCTCTACTAAACCCTAGCATAGTTATAAACACTAGATATCATGTCAAATAATTTTCAAAGTTGCTTACTATATAATCATGAGACAGTAGTTGTGCAAAAATCTATGATATTTAAAAAATAAAATGTAGTTCATGAAAACTACATTATAAATTAATAGCTTTAAAGAGCTAAAAATTATTTTCTTACCGCAGAAGAAAGAAAAATCTTTGGTGTTTATTTTCTAATAAATTTAAATGTTGCAATTTAACAATAACTATTATCTAAAAATGACAAAATAGATGTGCTCAGAAAATTATGAATGATATGAAACAAAAATAGTATGACATAAAAATGCTATAAAAGACTTCTAATAGTTGCATCAAATAAAAATCATATTTTTTTTCATCAGGAATGAGAAATACATGAAATTCTATATTCCCATCTGAAATGTTTTTCAGAAGTATCTAGTAAATCTGGCTTTTCTAATAGTTCTTTGAAAACATATAGAAGGTCTTTACTTGACTATAAATCCAGTATGTGTCAATAATATCGTATCTTCCAGGAATGCTAACAGCATTTTATCTACTATCTTTGTTAAAAGAAATATACGGTTCAGATCAAAGGATCTAGAATCCTATTGTTTTGAGAACTGACCAGACCACAGATGTACATTGTGTCAAATGATGGACACCACACATTAATAAACATTTGAAAGCTTTTTAAACATACATTACAAAACAGAATCAGACCTTAACATAATTTGCGTTTGGCTTTTTAAAATATGCCAACAGGACATAGTTATATTCTGTTATTAATATTTAGTCACATATTTCTATCATCATTATTTTTGTGGTACTAGGGATTGAACCTAGGTCTTCACGCTTACTAGGCAAATGCTCTGGCACTGAGTGGCATCATCCTCAGCCCTTTTTCTTTCTATTTTTCTTTTCTTTCCTTTTTTTTTTTTTTTTTTTGAGACAGGATCTTGCTCTGTAATTGACTCACTATGTAGTCCAGGGTGGCCTTGAATTTACAGTGAATTTCCTGACTGAGTACCGTGTGCTGGGATTATGAGTGTGTGCCACTGCATCTAGTTCCCTTTTTGTTATTTAAGAGAAAATGGACACAGAAAAGAAACAAAAAGCAAAAGAGACAAACAATAGCAAATCCGATAGGATAACATTATAGGTTTACAAAATGAGATGGTTGGAACTTGACAGTAGTTATAACATTGTGCATTGCTACTTTCAAAGGGGTTGTTCAGATTAACAGATATAGACATGCAAAATTGTTCTAATCATATGAGTATTAACTGTTCTTTTTCAATAGTTAATGCATTTAGTAATATAGTCATTTTTACTATCTTAAGTATACCTTTTTATAAATTTATATCATTTTCCTTTTCCCTTCCTTCTTTCCTCCTTTCCCCTTGGAGTACCTCTTGCTGTCTTTAAAATAACTGCCCATACCATCAGGCCTAATATAATCAAACAAAATAGTTCAGAATAAAGCCAATAAAAAATAAGATAATGGTCACAGAAAAGAGAAACAAAAAGCTAAAGGGACCAGCAAACAACAACAACAATGCGATACTGTAACATTATAGGTTTACAAAATGAGGTGGTTGGAGTTTGACAGTGGTTGTAACATTGTATATTGTTATCTTCAAAGCGGTTGCTGAAATTGACAGATATAGACATGTAAAACTGATCCAATCATGAGTATCAACTGTTCTCTTTCAATAGTTAATGTATTTAGTAGTATAGTCATTTTGATCATCTTATGTATACCCACATATAAATCTGTGTCTTTTTCCTTTTCCCTTCCTTCCTTCCTCCTTTCTCCTTGTAATGCCTCTTGTTATCTTCAAAATAACTGCCCATACCATCGGGCCTAATAGAATCAAACAATATAGTACTGAATAAAACCAATACCAAATAAAACAATGGAAACAATGCATAGTAATACAACATTGATTTCTATGCCTCATATTATCTTCTAAGCAATTGCCTACATCATCTGTTATAATATAATCAAACAAACCAAAATAGGTTAAAATTACTCAAAACAGAACAATGAAAGCAATACAGGGTTTCAAAACAAGGTGATTAAATATCAATAAAGGCTACCCTAATATATTTTGTTATCTTTGGAATAGCTGTCTATGTCATCATATATAATAAAATTAGACGGGTCGAGATAGAATAAGATCTAACTATACAGCTCATTGAAGACATTACTGGACTCAAATCTTGATGATGGGTTATTTAATTGTCTGCCCCACTTGGTGTTAACCCTCTGCCGCTGTTTCTGGAGCTGTGGACTTTTTTATCTCTCTCTAGAATGTCCTTCAGTGTTCTTTGTAGAGTTGGCTTGGTTTCATTAATTCCTTTAGTTGTTCTTTGTCGTGGTTCTCCATTGATTTTGAAAGATAGTTTTGCAGGGTACACCAATCTGGGTTGGAAGTTGTTTTCTTTCAGGGCTTGAAATACTTCACTCCAAGCTCTTCTTGACCTGATGGTTTGTGTTGAGAAGTCTGTCATGATCCTGATGGGTTTTCCTTTGTAGGTGATCTGTTTTTTTCTCTAATAGCTCTTAATATTCTGTTTTTGTGTTGAATTTCTGGGATCTTGATTATTATATGTCTGGGTGTAGGTATATTTTGGTTATGCTTAGCTGAAGTTCTATATGCTTCACTTATCTGAAAGTCTTCCTGTTCCCATGTTTGGAAAGTTTTCTGAAATTATTTCTGTAAATAGGCTTTTAATTTGATTTGTATTGACCCCTGCTTTTTCACTCACACCTTTAATTCTTAAGTTGTGTTTCTTTGGGTTGTCTTGTAGCTGTTGTATTGTTACTTCCAGGTTTCTTGTTATTTTTAAGAGATCTTTCCTTTCTTTATCATAAGCTATAAACCTGTCTTCAAGGTTTAAAAGTCTATCTTTAGTTTCCTTCAGGTGATTTTGCCAACTTACATTGGATTTTTTAAATTCCTGGTAATCTCTTTTAATCTGTTTCATGTATTCTAAATCTTTTTTGTATTGTTCATTCCAGGTTTCCTTCATTTTCCTATGCTCCATTTTTTCATCTATGTCTCCTTTAGGGTTCCCCAACAGATCTTTTATTATTGTTTTCATTTCTTTCTTTAGTTGAGTCAGTATTTCTGCTCTAATCTCTTTCATAGCCTCTTGAAGTTGTTTCTTTACTTCTGTTTCCATCACCCTAGAAACTTCAGTTGTGGGACTCCCAATCTCCTTTGCATTTGCATCTCCTGAATTTGCTCTGCTTGAACTGGAGGCCAGAGGCTGCCCCCTGCTTTTTTGTCTTGGCATTTTCCTTTGTTCTCCTGGGCGAATTGGTACTGGGGACCCAGGCCCTCCCTGTGTTGGCCTAACCTCTCTGAAGTGAGACTGGTTCCTCCAGACTATGGATATCTGATGGTTGCCACCGGGGGCGCTGTTACAGTGCTATCCACTGCTTTTCCCCAGCCTGCCTTGGCACCACAATGGCTGGTGTGGTGCGCATAGGGGCCGGCTGCCACCTGTGAACCTAAGCCGGTGAAACAGTCACCCGTGGACTCTCTGCAACACCCCTGGAGCGTGCTGAGCTGCTGTCTTCAGACCAAGTCTATCACCCACAGGGACCCTCCAAGGTGGCCCCCAAATGCACGCGGGGACAGGTCTCAACCTGAGTGACCTCCATGGGTCTGTGCCCAGCCAGGAGTTCCCAGCCCAAATCCAAGATGTCTCTCCACCTATCTCTCCCTCACATGGGAGGGTGAGAACCTCCACTCACAGTTCTCCAGGTCTACTCCCCCTGTTCACTATCACTCTCCTCCAACATCATCTCACCAGACTGATGGCTCCAGGTTCGCAGCCGCTGCTGTCTCAGCTCTTGGACTGTGCGTCCCCAGGTTCCAGGAACACCTTTTACAGAGAGGGTCAGGCTCCAGGCAGAGGCACCGCCAGCCACCGCTCCCCAGTCTAAGTGCCTCTTTCCACTCTTTCTGTGGGCTTTAATTCTTGCTTTAGATTCTTCTTGGGTACAGATGGCCTGGTTCCTTCCTTTTTAGCCTCCCCACGTTGCTGTATTCCAGCATCTGGGTGGTCTTTTAAAGAGGCTGTTTACCTTGCTGTTTACACTTCTGCCATCTTGGGGGGAGTCCCCAGTTCCCTTTTGGTTATTTTTAATTTTCAGATAGAGTCTCTACACTGTTCAAACTGTTCTCAAACTTATGATCTATTTTACCCAGCCATGCAAATAGACCGAATTACAGGCACAACTGCATTGGGTTTACATATTAGTATTTTACTTATAAATATACCATACTTTAAAACTTGATTTAATTTGGTGCACATATGGTTGTTCATCAAAAATTGCTAATGGGAAGTGTGTGATAATGTATTATTGCATAATTTTTTGATTATTTTTTAATAAAATCTTTAATAAACAAAGATTTATTGCTAAAGAATAGCTATAGTCTTAAGGTCTCTCAGTACTGTCATGATAGCAATTAAGTACATTCTGTGGATTTCGACAAATGCCCAATAAGATATATTCATATGCGAAAATATGTAATAATATATGATTCACTGTGGCATCACACAGCAATTTTACTTCACTCATGTTCTGTGCTCTGCCTGTTTAATCCTTCCTCCCCTCAATCTTTTGATTTTTTTTAGTGGGGGGAACAGGAGTCTCACTATATAGTTCAGGCTGATGTTGAACTCAGTATATAGCCCAGGTTGGCCTTGAACTTGCAGTGATCCTTCTAGCTCAACCTTCCAAGTGCTAGAATTATAGACATGTGCCATCATCCCCAGCACCACTCAAACTTTGCAAGCACAGATGGTTTTAGTCACTCCAATTTTGCCATAAATAATGTTATGTAACTGCAATCATGAAATATGTAGATTTTTGTGACTGGCACTTTTACTTTGATGTACTACATGTTGAATGTACTAAATGTTGTCTGAATGTAATAGTTTACTCACTCACCTTTTGAAGGATATCTTTGATATTTCTAAGTTATGGTAACTGTAAATGAAGTTGCATCCATGGGAATATTTTTGTGTAATTTGTTTTCAATTCCTCTAGGTAATACCATGAAGTGATTACTTGACTGTATAATAAAAGTATATTAAGCTTTGCAAGAAATTGTTAAACTTTCAAAGTGGCCGTTTCATTATGAATTCTGACCAATAATGAACAAGAGTTTCTGATTCTCCGGTCTTCTACAGAATTTGGTTTGCTAGCATTTTGGGTTTTGAACATTTTAGTTGTTGTGTATTTATTTATTTTTTTTTAGTTTTTTGAGGAACCTCCAGACTGATTTCCTTAGTGGCTTTATTAACTTACATTCCTGCCAGCATTGGGGAAGAGTTCCTTTTTCCCCACCAGCACTTCCTTACTTCCTTTCTTTCTTTTCTTTTTTATTTTTTGTGTTATTAGTGACAGCCATTCTGACTGGTGTGGGAGGTAGTTTTGACTTGCATTTCCCTCCTGGCTAAAGATATTGGACTTTTTTCATTTACTTATTTGTTATACAGTTTTTGATAAATGTCTGTTCAATTCATTTGCCTACATGTTGGTTGGGGTATTGGATTTTTTTGGTGTTAAACTTTTAATATAATCTATATATAATCCTCTGTCAGAGAGTAGCTGGCAAAGATATTTTTCAGTTATGTAGGCTATTCCCCCTTTCTGTTAGCTGCTTCCCTTTTTGTGCAGAAAGTTTTTAGTGTGATATGCTCCCATTTGTTGATTTTTGCTATTAATTACTGTGCCTTTGCAGTCCTTTGTGAAGACTTTGCTTGTGTCTATGGTTCGTGGTTTCTCCTATTTTTTCTGCTACTGTTATTGTTTACCCATTTTAGGGTAATGAAAAGTCTGTTATAAAAAGCCTAGCAATGGTAAGGTTAGGAAATTTAAAATGGATTCACTTTTTAATTGAGTTGATTTTGAAGATCAAAGGCAACTCCTTTGTAGTAGCTAACACTTAGGGCTCGCTGTGAGGTGACCCTAATCACAGAGGTAGAGATGCAACTGGTGTTGAACTCAGATTGGATCCAGAACTCTGTGAATTACCACATGGTATGATTCCCTTTTATTGTAAACTGATAGGAAGTAGAAAGTTACTGGTGGATCATGAAAATATTGTTCTTAGTC
>RJWM01017025.1:0-44085 GCA_004363535.1 Dasyprocta punctata | reverse complement strand
GTTGCAAGTTTCAGGTGCCCAACATGGGACATGGACACCAGTCTTAATAAAAAAAGCTGAGAACAAAACCACAGATATTCCATTCTGATGCCCCAACTCTTCCAGAATATCTGTCTATCGTCTCTTTTTCCTACCCTCCTCCAAACAAATGTTCTTCCTTTATCTTAACTCTGCCTCTTTAATTTATTATCAGTGCCTAGAGCTTACAACCCCTGTAGATGTATATTGTAGTCAGGGGTTACATGGAGAACAACTGCATACAGGACACAGAATTTGTAATACTATTTTATAATAGTCACCCAGAGTTGAACACAAGAAAGTGCAGGAAAATCTGTCCACAACACTAAGACCCAGGATATTTAACTGAGGGCCTGGATCCCACAGCAATGTCATGCATGAGTCCCACTAGAGACCCAAAACACATGACAATGCCTCCCACAGTTCCAACTGGGAATCTAAGAGCACACAATAAAGACTCATGCCAGACTATTTTACAGTTCTGTGCCGGGACAGCCAAAGGTCAGTGGTGGTGATATAGGAAAAATGATCCCAGACCTCCAAATGATGTGGGGGAATGAAACTCTCAACCTACTGTATGTCCAGCGTGAGTTCATGTTCTCTAAAAATCGAAGAATGAGTTTTAGGAACAACAGAGGGTAAGAGCAGAATATATTTATTGAGGGAAAGAAAGCTTGTCTGAGGGACAGAAGGGGGCCCGAGCGGGTTGCCAGGGACTCTGTCATTTTTAGGGACTTTTATAGAATAAAATCATGATGGGAAACTCGCAAGGCAGATGGGCATAAGGTGGGACATAACCATGGTTAACCAATAAGATTAATTGCCCAGGTAAAATTGATTAAATCAAGGACAAATGGTGAAGCGGGTCACATAGTAAGCGAGGGATGTTTAACGATAATGACTCTTCCTGTAAAAGGGTGGGATGTTGATTCCTGACTTCCTCAGGGTGATATAGAACTATTTAGAATATCAATCCTTAGGATATGGGTGCACTTGTTCTGCCTTTTGTGTTGATATCTGACCCACAGAAGGAGGTGTCTGTCTCCTCAGAGGTTACAAGGTATCTGAACTTCTGCACTGGTTCCTTTGAGGGTCCAGCCCTGTCTGACTGCCTATAATTTTTTTGTCTAACTCAGTTTTCCTGTAACAGTGGAACTAGAAAGTCTATGCCAGCAGGGTGAAGGAGCTGTGCAGTGGGTTGAGGGTTCTACATGGGAGCCGAGAAGTCACACTCAAAAGAAGAAGCGGGGCTACCCTGAAGAGTATCACAGCCATCCTCAGTGGCAACGAGGTCCCGCGCTCCTCCCACGATGAGAACAGTGGAGCACAGGTCAGGAAACCCAGTGTGACAAGCTTCTCCAGCACACACCTTCCCCTGCAGAGCCAGGAAGCGATGCACAATGTGAGGAGCAGAGCTCCCCCAAGGTGAACCACAGCCACTCTCACCGATGAGGTCCGGAGCTCCCCCAATGATAATGGCCAAATCCACATTGAGGAAGCCAGCATGACACACACACCTCTGGGAGAACCATCAGCTCAAAACAGCAACTCTTGAAAGAACCCACAATGCCTTGCTCTTCTTCTCCACGTTTCTATTTATGCTAGCAACTTTATTCAGGTGGAGCATCTTTACTCAACACCAGCTGAATTAATTCAGCTGGTGCTAAGTTGACCACCAGTTTTTAATCCATAACAATGTGTGTTCCAGAGGAGTGGCAAGTACATCCTACTCTGCCACAACGTTAGCGCTGCCATCTCCTGGAAGCCATGGAATTGAGCCATGCAGACAAAACAAGGTTTAGAATGGCAGAGGTGAGTGTGAGGCACATGTGTGAGTTCAAATTGCACACCATGGTACACTGCTGTGATCAGTCATCCACGAGCAAGGATGCCGCAGAGCTCAGGTGCCTCCACCTCATGCTGTCTGAGGTTGCCAGGAGATTATTCTCTGCGATTGTCAAATGTACAGTGACCTCATGGCCATTGGAAGCCATGCTCTAACCACCTCCAAGAGGGGGCCCACCTCACTTCAGGAATGCTTGGGGTATTCAGAATGTGACCTACACAAAGGACCCCGCTAAAGTTCATCACCTATGTGCTGGGGCTGCCATAACAAAGCACTACAGACTGGGCATCCTAAACAGGTACTTACTTGGCCATAGGTCTAAAAGCTGGAAGTCAAGGTCAAGGTGCCAGCAGAGTGGTGACCTCCTGAGGTCTCTTTGGTTTGGTTTTTTTTTGGTTGGACCTGAAATGATGCCCAGAGGACTCCTGTGTTCAGAGGTAGGGCTTTTGGAAGGTGATTGGGTTCTGAGAGATGAAGTCCTAGCTGAATAGCTGTTAGGAGGTATGGCCTGGTAGGAAGAAGCCAGTTCCGGGCCAGGGCTGGAAGGGCACATCTCCCTTTGCTCTCTGCTTTCTGGCTGACTGGATGTGAATACCTTTCCTCTGCCAAATCTTTCACCATCCCTTCCTACCATGGAGCAGCCAGTTGTAGACTGAACTATCTAAATACTGTGAACCAAAATAAACCTGTCCCCCTATAAGTTGTGGATGTTGGGTATTTTGTCCTAGTGACAAGAAAGTAACTAAAACAGCTCTCCAGAGGACCTCTGCATCCTTCCATGGTCTTTTCTCTCCATTCCTGTTTATATCCAAATTTCCTCTTCTTATAAACTAGGCAGTCAAGCTGGATTAGGCCCCCTTCTCTTGACCTCATTTTAACTTAATTACATCTGCCAGGACCCTGTCTTGAAATGCAGTCACATGGCGAGGTAAGACTTCGGTGTATAAATCTGGGCCCATTTCA
Organism: Dasyprocta punctata; assembly: GCA_004363535.1. Classification (NCBI taxonomy): domain Eukaryota; kingdom Metazoa; phylum Chordata; class Mammalia; order Rodentia; family Dasyproctidae; genus Dasyprocta; species Dasyprocta punctata. The sequence goes on along the minus strand of RJWM01017025.1, from coordinate 41,258 downwards.
GCCCATAGCACCCAGTCTCTTTGGAAACAAATTTGAGCTAACGTTGACTTTACAGAACTAAACCGTATTGACAGCAGAGCAGTTATGACAGTCTTCTTTTCCTGTATTCTTCTTTTCTCACCCTACCATAACTGGGCGGATTTCAAAGCTTAGCCACCAGCACAAGCCTCTTTTGCAGGCAGTAAGCTGGTCGGGGCAGCACGGGGATGGGCCTGACTGAGCTGGGCCCTACCTTCCTGGTTTCCCCCAAAGCCTTTGAACCTCTCCAAGCCTGGGTTTCCTTGAGATTTATTCTGTCAAGTTTTCAAGCTGTCACCTGGTAACTAAGAAAAAGGAGTTGAAAGTGCCTCCCAGTCTATAGCTAGCCACAGAATTGGGAAAGGCTGTCACTGAAGCCACTGTGCAGATGGCATGTGCATTTAGCCAGAGGAAAATACAGTGCCTGGAGGCCTACACGAGGGCTAGTATCACTGGTTGCTGGATAAGGACTTAAAATAAGGACCGTTCCAGGGCAGGAAATCAAAAGCAGAAAGGATCAGAAGTGAAGGGCAGTGCACCCCTCGGGCACCCTGAGCACGCACTGAGGCTGTCCTGCCGGCCCGGGGCTGGCTGCTCAGGCAACAAAGCAGCACCAGAGGGAGAATCTCTGTGGGTGGAGGGCTGTGCAGCAGCAGCCACAACCAGGCTCCTCTCTGATTTGCAGGGTGGAAAACATGTTGTGCACATGCATTTTAGCCACATTCATGAGCACCCTCTTGACACAGGTAGTAATTATATCAGAAGTGGTCCTCTTCCACAATGTCATTATTCCAAGAGCTACTCAGGTATTCCAAATTTCTTGTTTTTGTTTTTAACATCAAGTCATTTTAGGAGAAAGAAGTCCTGTGAGTTCTTACCACAGGGCTCAGAGGTTTTTGTTTTGTTTTGTTTTGTTTTGTTTTGTTTTGTTTTTGCTTTGTTTTGTTGGAGATGCCAGGGATCAAATCCAGAGCCGTGCACAGTCTAGGCAAGCACTCAACCATTGAGCTACACCTCCAGCCCAAAATTATGACATTTTGTTGTCAATTATGTCATTTCACCTCTCTGGAGGGATTGAAGGGAGGTTAGGGGAATGAAGAAAAAAAAAGGCAACAAGTTATGTCATGTACAAGTACAAATTCTCTACAGTGAATGTGATCATTATGCATATCTAAAATGTACCAGTAAAATCTAATGTAAAAAATTTTTTTAAAAGAAAAAAAGCATTATCTTGAGAAAAATAAAAATTAAAAATAAATGATGCAACCTCTCTCTCCTAAAGAAACTCTATCTTGGGCACATGGAATTGGAGTGCATTTATTCTCAGTTCTAGGAAAGGTATAACCGTAAAACGCCAGAATCTCACGGATCCATGTATTCAGTCAATTATTATTTACTAATCATATGGCATGTGGTGGGCACTGTGCCAAGTGCTGAGACTCATTGAGCTGCATTTCATAATAAAGAGCACCTAGACACAAGCACCCTTCCCCCACCTCACCCCATACCACTAATTCAGTAGTGGTAGACACCATCGCTTAGCTCCCTGAACAGCAGACTGCCCAAAATACCCAAACCGCATTCCAGACAGCTGCTCAATGTAGGGAAGGCAATAAGGAAAAAGGAAATATGGGAAATAAATGTTTGATTAAAACAACTCCAAAGAGTTGGATCAGAAAAAAGTTTTTCTCTCTATTAATGAGTAATATTACAAAGAATCCTTTGAAACACATCCAAAGCCAAAGTTCAGCAGTGTGCATAGTTTACCATCTGAACTCAAAATGCCCCCAAAGAAATTACACCAAGGTATGCAAAATAAGGGGCAGACTTCCCTGCTTTGAGAGAAAAATAGTTTTTAAAAGATGACAGAAATCTGTTTCTGTGCCTTTACTAGGCAAGTGCTTGAGCAGTTGAGCTAATTTCATCTCCCATCAGATGCAGGAGTTTTCATTTCCAGTGTTCTCAGCATGGAGTTAGCTTTGTGGTGAGTACTTGGCATAGCGCGGGAGGAGGAGTAAGCAGAGATCTGAGGGAGGGATATGAATCCTCAGAGAAGACTGCTCAGCCTGCCACTGTTTTACCCACTTAGGACAACTCTTGAGAGGGTCAGGAGGCCAGTACCACTCAAAATATAGATTGTATTCTTCTCTGTTTTGCTGAACTGAGTTGATTAAACCAATAACATAACTTGTCCCAAGTCTCAGCATAGCAGTGAGAGCGCACGTTGAGAAGAGCAGCATGCAGGCTCTAATTAGACTGACTGTTTCTACGAAGAGCAGTGCCTTTTATTAGTCAGTTGGTTTTGTTTAGAATCTCAACTTGCTTAATTGTATAGTTGACAATGTATTTTCCTGTCTTCCTGTGGGTTAACCTCAAACTATTTATCCAGCTTTGTAAAATCTAATTATAAATCAAGATTTTAAAAAATAATGATGTTATTATTTGACCCAACTCCACTTCTAGAAATCTTAAACATGCAAAACAAAGTAAAACCTCTTAAATAACCTTTAGGTTGAAATATTCTCATTGCATCACTATTCAAAACATTGAAATTCTAGCTTGAATTATAATTCAGTGGTAAAATACTTACCTACCATACACAAGACCCTCAGTTTGATCCTTAGCAACACACACACACACAAACACACACACACAAATAGAAACTTTCTAAATAGTTGATTCATTTAATCATGATAAATTCAAAGGCTACTATGCATCCAGAATTATGCAATACATTGAGAATACTTAGGCGTCAATTTTAGTCAATTATAAAGGGAAGGTCAACTGAACTATGTGGAACATTGTGATGCTATATATGTAAAAAGTGAGAAAATGTCTATGAGGTATTACTAGGTAGAAATAATCAGCATATGCAATTATTGTCAAAGAATGAATTGATTTATTCTTTAAAGAGAACACATTGAAAGAATGCAAAATAACAAAAGTAAAAAAATAAAACATTTCAAGAGAACACATTGAAGTCATAATAAACATTAAATTGTGCTTTTTTTTTCTTCCAACTTTCATGTATCTTTCAATTTTCATTTTTGCATATAACTTTAATAGTGGAAAAGAGACAAACTTCCACAATAATGGTGCTAAATCCTATTTGAAGACTGAATAAAATCTATTAAAAAGTAAACGAGTTGCTTAAAAAAATATTCACAATGACAAGGGCATGCCAAAGAGACACAGGAGCCAAAGCTGGACTGATAAATCAATGAAGTAGTGTTGGACTAAGCCCAGCATGTAAAATAAGCATCCATAAGTCTACCATGCTATTAAATAAGTGATTCATTAGGTAGGTAAGGAGAAACAAAAACAAAAATTTTCCTATGCAGAAGAGGTCCATATCACTGACACGGAGAGGCCACCTTTGCTGGTGAGACCTAACAGTACCATCAGTCAGCACCCACTGTGCTCTTCCTTTCAAAGAAGGCAGTAAGGCAGGGAGGAAAAGGACTTCACAGCGTGGAAACCTAGAGGCACCTCCACAGCCTGGGGTTCAGAGGCAACACCCGCAGCGAGCAGCCACACTGACAGGATGCGCCCTTGACGTGATGCAAAGACGTGGCACTCCGCCCCTGTGGCCCTTTTCCTGATACCAGTGACTTCCTGCTAATCATGGAAAACATTCAATTCCAAGAGTGGGGTGTCTGCCAATAGACCAGACCCCAAACTCTCTAAACCTTCAAGTTCACTCACAACAAAGAAAGTCTGAGAAACAAGAGGAAGGGAGGAGACATGACGACTACTGAGTGGACTGTGGGGTTCTGGGTGGGATCCTGGGACCACAAAAAGGTATTAGGTACCAACTAAGAAAATCTAAATGAAGTGTGGGCTTTTGTTAATAAAACTATCTCCATATCGGTCACTTGCTGTGTGTGACAAATGCACTATGAATGTACTAATAGAGGAAACTATACAGGACATATGGAAATTCTCTATTTACTTAATTTTTCAGTAGATCTAAAACCATTTCATGTAACTCTTCTGTATAAGTCTGTTGACAACAACAAATAGTTATTTGTGCATTAACTTTAGTACCTTGAAACTATCGACTTGCCATCCACCACCCTGTCATCTACCTTTATTCACCATCTAACTTACAGTGTTAATTTCTTAACAGGCCTAGTCCCAGCTACTCAGGAAGCTGAAGCAGAATTCTTAGAGCTCAGAATTTCAAGGCCACGTTGTGGACAACAAAAATTATCTTACTTAATAAGTCTGTGTTTGTTTTAATTGCAGATGTACATTCATAAAATTAAAACTTCACTAAGCCCCCAAAATAAGAGAAAAATTTTTACTCACTTCTGGAAAACACAATCAACCAACCCCTGAAATATGCTTTAAAGAACGGGTATTCATTCTTATCAATTTCCCCAGGGAACAGTGCCATCTAGTGTCCTGTCACATAAATGAGCCAATGTGGTTCTGTTTACTTTTTTTTTTTCTTTTTCTTTTTTTTTTAAAGAGACTAAAACCAAACCGAATCAAACAGAATACAGCTAATCAGAACAGAACAATGAAAATGATACAGGACTTCAAAATAAGATACTAAGAAATCAATAATGGCTACCATAATGTCTTGTTTTCTTCAAAGTAGCTGTCCATAACATCAGACATAATAAAAACTAAGCAAAACAAAACATAATAAAACCAATCAAAACAAAAGAATGGAAACATATTTTAAAGAGAATAAAACCAAACAAAATAAAACAGAATAAACCCAATCAAAACAAAACAGCAAAAGTGATACAGGATTTCAAAAGAGGATAATAGGAAATCAACAATGGCTACTATAATGCCTCTTGCTATCTTCAAAATTGCTGCCCATACCATCAGACATAATAAAATCAAACATACCATCAGACATAATAAAATCAAACAAAATAGAACAAAACCAATCAAAACAGAACATTGAATGAAACAAAACAATAAAACAGAACAAAACAGAACAGTGAGAACAATATTAGATTTCAAAAACAAGACAGAAGTAAATTCCCCATATTTGCTATACTGCATATTGTTATTCTCTTAATAGATGTTCAGGTCTGCAAAGCCAATCAAACAATACAAGCATTAGGTTGTTTTGGTGCCTCAGTTGTTATCAACTCAACCTGTCTTCCAAATCTGCCAATTGCTTATGGGATGGGATGCGGGGGTGGTTCTTGTTTCCCTGAAAGCTGGCTGGCTCATGGGAAGGGAAAATTGGCTTCTTGTTACTCCTGCTGGGCCCAACATGGTTTTTGCCGACTCACAGGAAAGGCAAATTGGCTGTTTCTCCTCCCAGTCCCCACGTGGTTTGTGCCAGCTCCCAGGAAGGACAAATTGGCTTGTTTCTCCTGCTGGACACTACATGGTTAGGGCCTGGGAGAAGTAACTGGAAACCAATTTGCCCTTCCTTGATTACTTTTAAATGCCACAGAGAACCTAAATCTTACTCCAAATGGAAAAGAACAATGATTGAAAGTGTATTTCCTCTTTAGAAAATGCACAAAATCTCAGGTGACTCCTGAGTAATCTAGTTTAAATAATTTGTTTTCATTTGTAACTTCATTTTATAATCTTCTGTGTACAAAATGCCAAGTTTTCTTAAAAAATTCAGTCCAAAAATAATGTGCTTGAAGATTTTTTTCAGAACTACAAACTCACAAAAAAGTATAACAGTCACTCTTTGAAAGTTAAAAAATAACTTAAGACTTATAAAGCAGCAAAACTTAATTCTAAGCATCAAGAACCAGCAAAGTTATGAAAGTTAGCTTGTTATTTAATTTTAATTCAACACTTACATAAGGTTCCTTTGCTGAATAAGTTCATGTTTGTTTTAATAACAGCATGTTATTCATAAAGTTATTCCTTTATTAAGAATAAACAATAAAAATGGATTCAATAAAGGTCTAAAATGTCTCCAGGGAGGCAAAAATCTCATAACATATATTGTGTTTTGAACTTGAATCATTTTTCAAAATGTGTCACAAAAAGAAAGAAACACAGCTGAAATAACTGGCATGCCCCATTGCAAAAAACCAATGTGGCAGTGTTCCGCAATAAATACGGTAAAAAAGCACTTTTTGCTCTAACTTTCCATACACTCAGCATACATAATAGGTGGGGAAACCTCACTAGATATTGAGTGCCATTACCTACCCTCTTCCAGCCACAGATCCCTGAAGTGATCATTCTCATCACATTTCAGATTAAGAGGTTGTCATTGTATTAAGAAGTCATCTTCCAGGTAAGGTAGGTTTTGTTGTCACTTTGTGTATTAGTCAGGGTTTTACTAGTGAAATAGATGTAACACAAGATATACAAATGTATAAGAAATTATAAGATTGGTGTAGGAAGGTTACTCACAGAGTCAAATGAGGAAGTGTGCAGAGGGTGTCTGCACGCTGGGGGCTGAAGGATTCAGTCTAAAGTATGGAGTTCATTGCAGCATCACATGCAAGTCCATATAAGAAGGCTGATGGGTCTGTGAAGGAAGGCGGAATAGTCTACACCAGAGGGCTGAAGGTTCAAAGGCAGAAGCTGAAGAGTGTGCAGGAAACAGGAGACGACGTCCAAGCTGAAGGCAAAGACAGGAGCTCTTCTGAAGAACAGAACCTCATCCGTTCTTCCTCCTTCCATTTTATACCATCCAGGCCATGAGCCACCCTAAGATGGTTTTCTACACTGTACGGTATAGAATTTCTCAATCAATTTAGTTATGCTTCCAAACATCTCAATTTCACACAATCAACTAACCACTACAGCTTGGTTTTTCAATATTTCAGTAAGATTTAGTTGACAGAAAACTTAAAAGGTACCGATGCGAGTGTAACCAAATTATAATTTATTCTAGTTCTTTTGGGTTTGGTTTTTCCCATTTAATTTTTTTTAGGTATGGAGATTAAAAAGTTCTCCTAAAATCAAGCAACTTTTACTGCTTACCTGTCTTGGTTACTTTTCTCACATTGTTGAGACAAAATACCTGACACCCAAAGTGAAGCAAGGAAAGTTTTATTTAGCTTACAATTTTTGGAGGTTTCAGTCAGTACTCAGCTGGCTCCCAGGCACGGTGGTATGCCTGAGGGGAAGCCATTCATAGTAGCCACAAGTGACAATAGCTAAAGGGCAAAAGGGGAAAAGCAGGCCTCCTTCCACCCCCATATTCTATGCCAGCTCCCTGCCCCTGGGCAAGTGCAGCACTCACACCACCAATCCCAGTGCTAGACAATGAACCAATCACAAACACTAGATTCAGCTGCTTGAGGTTTGGGGGTGGGAGGGGCATCTGAACACAAGCCACAACACTACCTTATGTGATGATACATGAGTATGACATGTCTGATGATAATTCACCCCATTCGTTGATGTTTTTTCTCTGGGAATATTAAAATTATTCAGCCATTTAAAAAAAAATCAGTGCTCCATGGCAGACCCCTTGAGACCCTCAGCTTGATGCTCCATATCACAAAAAACAAAAAAAAATTTAAAAAAATGAACACAAAAAGCAAAAATGTCCAGAGACAGAACAGCAGAAAATTACACAGTAGAAAATTATAAAATGTTTTTCCTAAAAACATTAACTTTAAAATAATGGTATTACTGTAGTCTAAGAACTTGGACATAAGTGGTTCCACAAACCAATGTGAATACTGAGAAATCTTCCTCTTCAACTGTGTCACTTCCCTGACCCCTTCTGACCAGGAAACTTGTAACTTGCATTCCATCGAGAGTTACTCCTACCTCATGCAGATCCACCCCAGGATTGGGACTGCAAAGGGCTGGGAGACAGGTACCCTGGGACAGGTATCTTACACTCTCCACAGGCCTTGGTCAGCCAAGCTTCATTACATGGCTCTTATCTTATCAACGTGAAATTTAGGAGATAACACAAACAAAGGTGGTTTTCCCCCGTACAGAAAGAAATAGTCAAATACGTTTCATAGTGATGGTGATAAAAATGAACAAAAAGTGAAAATATAGAAGAAAGTGATGATTCTGAAAAGAGTTTGAGATTGTCAGTTGTCTGGACTGACTGGCAATGGTTTAGATATGGGCTGGGAATCTGCCTGGAAACAAGCTATGATGACTCAAAAATATTTTCCTAGGAGTTTGTAAACAGGGCAGACGATGGGAAAAGCTAGTGCAAAAGGTACACCTAGAACACAGGTAACCTGTGTTTAAAAAAAGAAAACTCTTTAGACAAATTAAATTTAGTAGAGTTTATTTGAGCAAATAATGACTCATGAATCAAGCAGCACTCAGAACAAAAAACAGTCCAGAGACCTCTGATTGTAAACATGGGCCATAAGCACAGATGGACAGAAAATGGAAATATAGTGCAGATGTAGCTCAGTGGGTTAGAGCCACACCATGTCTTGTTTTCACAGTTTCCTGTTAGTTGACAAGTTGTGACTTGCTGAAACTGGATGCTTGTGATTTGCTAAGGTTCAGCTACTTATTACCCAAAATTTTCTACTAAGTTAGGTTTTGTGTTCCTTTAGATATTGAGTTATGTGGTAGCCTGTTACATAGAAACTTAAAGAGATAGCCTCAAGCCTGTTAATTTAACATCTGTAAGAATATTCAGGAAGACAGCCTCATCCAGTCAAGGTTCCTCCAAAAGTCCTTAGGGATAACAGCCAACTTACACTGGGCCACAATTAGTTTAGATCTTTTCAGAAACATTTTCCTTTTTACAACATAGACTTGTAAGAACAACTTTCACCATTCAGTCCTGATACTGGTCTTCCTTAGTGAAACAGGGTAAGGTACAAGCTGGAGTAAATATCCAAACAGAGTCAAGCACTGCCCTGAGGTACCAGGGGACACCTTTATGATCTCTTAGGCCCCAAAAGGAGAAGGAGTTTTAAGATAACCAAAGGTCAACTCTAAATTTACAGCAAATACAGTTTTTATGACTACAGAAAATTTTTTTCTTCATAAATTCCAGGACATGATGAATAAAAGATTGGAACTACTTGTATATATCAGTCTAATAAAAGAATGGATCATTGTGTATTTTTGGAACTTGTGTTAGAAATGCTTTGCAGTCTACATAAAGAAATAAAACAAAAAACCAAAAAAAATGGAGATCCCCCAAATTTAAAGACCCAGTCCAAAAATGGGAATCTGAGATGAATTCTGTCTTAGTTACTTTTCGCTCATTGCTGAGACAAAATACCTGATGCCCAAAATTAGGGAAGGAAAGGTTTATTCTTACAGTTTCTCAGGAGGTTCAGTCCATACTCAGTTGGCTCCAAGGCAGCGTGGGGTGGCAGGGCTGCCATTCATGGCCGCTGCAAGCAGCAAGGCCCACTGGCAAGAGAGAGAGTGGAAGTGTGGAAGCAAGAAAGAGGAAGACCCACCTCCTTTACACTGTATCTCAGCTCCACCCCTGGGCGGGTGCAGCACTCATATCATCAGTCCTGGCGCTAGACAACAAACCTATCACAAGCAAGCACCAGACTCAGCCCCATCAAAAGTATATGAGAACTTGGAGGTACATAGTACATCACCCAATACAAATACATACATCTCAGATGAAGTATAATGGCAAATATAAATATATGAGTATATATTTATAAATATATAAAAAGATGTTCAACAGCACTGGTCATTCAAGTGATCAAAGCAATGCTAAGATTCCATCTCACCCTGGGAAGAATGGTTATTATCAAGAAATCAACTAATAACAAATGCTGGAGGGGCTTTGAGCCAAAAAGAATCCTTCTTCAATGTTGGTAGGAATCTAGACTGGTCCAACCACCATGGAAATCAGTGTGGAGATTTCTTAAAAAACTAAAACTAGAGGTTCCATTCAATCCAGCTATTCCCCTTCTTGGTATCTTCCCAAAAGAATCAAAAGTATCACACCACAGTGATATATGCACACCCATATTTATAGTGGCACAGTTTATGATAGCTAAATCTTGGAAACAGACCAAAAGTTCATCAACTGATGAATGGATAGAGGATATGTGGTTTTTTAATACAATGGAGTGTTACTCTGCCAGGAAGAAGGATAAGCCTGAGATATTCCTTAGTGAATGGATGATACCTTACTCATAAGTGAAATAAATCAGATGCATATGCATAAATACTACATGGTTTCTTTGGTGTGAGAAACCAAAAATATAAATAAGGACCAAATTGTATAATAGATATTTGGAAGTGGGAAGAAACATGTTCAAATGAGAATGGGAAAAAGAAAGGGGGAGAGGGACAGGAAGGATCAAGAAAAAAAAGAATGGAGGGAAAAATGGAAACAATGCTTCTGAAAATAAGAAGGGAAAGAGGGACTGAAAGAAGAGGTGGAGAATGGGGAAAAAAGAAGCAAAATATATCATGTGCAAGTACAAATTCCCTATGATGAATGTTAGTATTATGTACATCTAAAATGTACCAATAGAATTTTCTTTAAAAAGAAATGCTCTGCATTCTGATACTTTTCACAGATTTAACCATTTTAGGACTTCTCGGAGTCAAGGGTTCTGGTCCTTGGAAAGAGGAAAGGAGACTGGCCTCCCCTCTTAAGTCTCTTACCATGTAGCATAGGGTGTATTGACTTTATATCAGTACTAAGTATTGTTAATTTTGCATCACAGTATTTAAGTTATGTTATGTCAGGAGAAGGTTCACCATCATTCTAGGACTTTACCTTATCTTTTTGTTTTAGAAGGGGTTTATGTGCCCTGATTGTAGACAAAAATGTTGTATTACATTAGGAAAAAGTATGACTCTTATTACTGTCTATGTGGTGATTGTTACAGCTTGGGTCTTTTGTCCTCCAAAGCCTCATGTGCTCATAGGAGGAGCTTTTCAGAGGTGGCTGGGTCAAGAGTGTGTGACCCTGGGATCAAGGATGTGATGTTGGGAATGATTCACAGTGTGATGCTAGGATTAAGACTGCCCCACCCTGGGTGTGAGTGCTTCCCATCCTAAGGGTGGGTAGCCTGGTTAAAGCACAAGGGGAAAAAAGAGGGTCGTTGTTGTCACTTGCTGCTTCATCACTATTTTGCTACTTTGCTGCCTTCTGCCCGCCATGAACTGCTTCTCCTTTGTAATGTCCCTTTGCCACACCCCCTGCCCTGGAGCCAATCAATTATGGACAGAAACCTCTATAAACTGGGAGTCAAAATAAACCTTTGCTCCCTTAACTTTAGGTGTTGGGTATTTTGTCTCAGCAATGAGAAAAAGTAACTAAGCCATTAAGTATGGTTTAAGGAGATGTAAATGGGCACCCTAATTTAACAAAGTTTGGACTTATTACTCTTAATTTTAGGTGTCAACTTGATTTGGCTAAGGTATATCCAGAAACTTGTTAAAATATTATTTCTGGTTTTGTCTGTGAAGGTTTTCTGGAAGAGATTAACATTCAAATCAGTATCATGAGTAAAGAGGATCCACCCTCACCAGTGTGGATGGACAACATCCAATTCACTGAGGACATCAGTAGAAGGAAAAGGAAAAGAGAAAGCTGGGACATCTGTCCTCTCCTCCCCTCAGACATCAAAGCTCCTGGTTCTTGGGCCTTCAGATTCTAGGACTTACTCCAGCCTTTCCCTCCCCCTGTCCCCAACCCAAACTTTTGGCAGCAGACTGTTGAGATTTCTTGGCCTCCATAATTGTGTGAGTCAATTCTCAGAATAAGTGAGTGTGTGTGTGTGTGTAATCCTATTGGTTTTGTTTCTCTGGAGAACCCTAACTAATACGGTAACCAATAGGTTTATTTTGCCAGGTGTTAGGTGGGGCTCCAGTCAAGCAAAATATGCCTTCCCTCCTCTCCCAAAAGGCAACCAACAGCTATCAGGCCATGACACAGAGCACGTTCCATTCCTCACCTACACCTCAGACCTGGGTAGCTTACTGTAATCTTTCTTCTTGCTGAAGGCCCCAAGATTACCCAAGGATGCTTTCCTCTCCATGCTGCCACCACTGGGTACACATTTCTTTTTTTTTTTTGGTACCAGGAATTGAACTCACAACCACGCACCTGCCACGCAGGAGCTTACACCACTGAGCTAAATCCACAGCCCTATGTTTTTTTGTGTTTTTATCATTGTTTTTTGTCCTACAAAACAGAATTCTCAGCAAACTTCAAAGGTAACTAGAAGGCATTTTCTGTTTTAAGATTTCTTATCATAGAAAAGTAAACATTATGAAATAAGAAGTCTTAAAATTCTGACACAGTGGCCCCAGGTGTGTAGTGCCCAAATCATGAGTTAGCAAGTAGATGTTTCACTAGACTTCTGCTTTCTCTCTGTGATCCCCTGAGCCAGTGAGTTTCCAGCACACGCACTGCTCTTTTACCCTCAACATCATAAAGAACAGTGGGTTTAGTGGAATTTTTCTTGAGCAATGCTTTTTCATGAGGACATTTATAAACAGACTTACAATAATGCTCTTTAATAAACCAACATTTGCAAATTGGTTTACACATAAATAAAAATTATAGATAATAAAATCACTTTTTCATTGAGTGAAGTCGTATTTAAGTTTTAACACAACACTCCATCATTTTGGTGTTTGTTTTATAACTTCAGGAATTCACTGATTTTGCAATATTTTATACATAACAGAAATTATAAAGATACCCCTTAAGAACTGAGCAAATTTAAACTGACTCTCCATGCCAGGGGTAGGTGAGTCAAGGCCATGGAAATTTGTAATTGAATGAGGTGTAGAGAGTACCTCACTGCAGATGTGAACATGCTTCCACTGAATGCCCAAGCACATTAATGACCACAGTTATTTTATTAAATTTTCAAGGAAAACAGTCCCCCTTGGAACCTCTTCAAAACTGAAGTTAAATTATGTAATTATTTTCCTTTGCTTTAATAAATTTTATATCAATCCTGAATCACTGAGATTATTAAAAACATAGAAAGTTACATTGTCAGGAGGCTGATGCAGAAGGATCAAGGGTTAGAGTATGGCCTGGGTTATGTAGTGAATTCAAGGACAGCCTGGCCTACATAGAAAGACCCTGTATCAAACAAACAAAAACACTGTACTGTTAGTGAGATCTGGAACACAATGAGTAACTGCAGACACTCTTGAAAAAGCGTAAGCAGACAGTACAATCAGGGAGAGGAGGTATTGTTGGTTCTGCTGAAGGAGCTTGCTAAGCTTTCCTGATATGAACTTGGCTATTCTCACCATTGGAGGAGCTTGAGACTTTGTCATTGCTAAGGATGGCTGTGGTACTTTAGGGGAAGATCTGGTCCTTACTTTTGAACGTCACCTCCTGGCTCCAGTGCAGATCCTTCAGCCTACTGGCACAGATCCTTCATCCTACTGGCATGGACTTTCTAGCTTGCACCAATGACCTTTGGGCCTTCTCAGCACAGATCCATGAAACAGACTTGCATGAGATATTGTCATGGGCTCTAGGTCTTCAAATGGACCATGCAGGACATTGCCATGGGATCCAGGCCGTCAGTTGGATTCTTTGGGTCTTTAGTGTGTGGACAGATTTCCTGCACTTTTTTGTATTTGACTCTTTGGGTGACTATTATAAAATAATACTATAAATTATGTGTCCTATATTAAATTGTTTTCCTTGCAAGCCCTGGCTACAACAGTTATTATATGTTTTTTTAACAGTTATTATATATATAAATTATATATAATTTTTTCTATACCAATCCAGAAAATTTAATTCAAAAATTAGGCATGGTAAAAAATTTAAAGAATAATTTACAATAGGGCACTTATAATAAAGTTTTCAGAATTACTATTCTTAACACTCCAGGAGTGCATCCTTACTAGCTGCACACAGGATCCAGCTCTACCTGGTCCTGCGACTCAGCGCAACCCACCAGGGGAACGCTCAGCCAGCCCCGCAGGACACAGAGGTACTGAGCCCAGCCCAGCCCAGGACCCCAGAGCTGCTCATCAGGGATGGGCCAGCATAGCTGCAGGGCCTTGGAGAGCTTGGGCTCTGCCCGCCAGAGCCAGGACACAAGCAAGCTCCATTCTTCAGTGGAGCTACAGGCACGGCGGGCCCTAGAGGTTGCGGGCCTGCCCAGCCAGGAGCAAGGCCCCAGCACTGTAGGCTCGGGACTCGCCCAGGCTTGCATGGCAATCCAGAGGCTCTGAACTTCTTGAAGCCAGACTCAGGGTCCAGGTGGCGCCACACTCCGGGATATGCTCCACCTAGCGGCCTGGGACTGGAAGGCCTAGGCCCCCACCCAGTAAGGTGGAAGCTCCACCAGCACACTGCAGGAGTGTGACCTTACTAGCTACACAGAGGATCCAGCTCTATCCGGTGCAGCAACTCAGTGCAACCCACCAGGGGAACTCCCAGTCAGCCTCACAGGACACAGAGCCACACAGGTCCCAGAACAAAATGACAAAATGAAAGACCAAGAGGCAGTCTCAATCCCCCAGCCCACTGAGAACAAACCCAAGAGACACTGAAATGGAAGACACTGGGAGTCACACAACTGAACTTTCTGAAATGATACAAAATGCAGTAAAGAAACAGCTTGATGAAGCTATAGAGAAACTCAAATCAGAAATAATCTCTGAACTAAAAAATGAAATGACAATCATTATTAAAGAAAGGTTGTGTGTATCTAAAGGAGAGCGAGATAAAAAAATAGAAGAACTTAAGAAAATGATCAAAACCTTGAATGAACAATATAAGACACAAACAAAATGCATGAAACAGATGCAAAGGGAAATGCAGGAAATGAAAAATTCCATGGAAAGTTTGAAAAACGGCTTGAATGAAGCTGAAGATAGAATCTCAGATCTTGAAGACAGCATGGGAGCTTATGGTCACAAAAGAAAAGATCTCTTAAAAATAACAAGGAAACAAGAAACAACAATTCAACAGCTGCAAGATGATGCCAAGAGAAATAATATAAGATTAATAGGCATAAATGAAAGAGCAGGGGTCAATACTAATGACCTATGAAGACTATTCACAGAAATAATAGCAGAAAACTTTCCAAACATGGGAAGAGAACTGAAATACAGGTAACTGAGGCATATAGAAACCCAATTAACCATAACCAAAATAAATCTTCACCCAGACATATAATAATTAGGGTATCAGAAATACAGCACAAGAACAAAATACTAAAATCTGTCAGAGAAAAGAAACAGATCACCTATGAAGGAAAGCCTATCAGAATCATGGCAGACGTCTCAACACAAACCTGTAAGTTAGGAAGAGCTTGGAGTGAAGTATTTCAAATCCTGAAAGAAAACAACTTTCAACCCAGATTGATGTACCCTGCAAAACTATCCTTAAAAATTGATGGAGAAATAAGATACTTTCATGACAAAGAACAACTGAAGAAATTTATGGCCACCAAACCAACACTACAAGGAGTACTGAAAGACACTCTAGAAAGAGACAAAGATAGCTACAATCTTAAGAACAACAACAAAAGAAAACCACTAAGCAGGGCAAATAATTAAACAGAAAATGTAGAAAACCAACAACAGAAAGATATCATGACAGGGATGAGCCAGTACATATCAGTCATATCAATCAATGTAAATGGTCTCAACTCACCAATAAAAAGAAACAGACTAGCAGAGTGGGTTAAGAAACAAAACCCAAGGGGCCGGGAGTTTGGCTCAGTGGCTTAAGCGCCTGCCTGACAGGCGTGAGGTTGTGAGTTCAATCCCCGGTGGTGCAAAAAAAAAAAGAAACAAAACCCAACAATATGCTGTGTACAAAAAACATATTTCACTCAAAAGGAAATTCAGAGACTAAAAATCAAAGGCTGGAAAACAATATTCCATGCAACAGGAACCCAGAAAAAAGCAGGGGTAGCTATTATATTTGCAGACAGTATGAACTTCAAACCGCAAATGATCAAAAGAGATAAAGAAGGTCACTACATACTTGTTAGGGGAAAACTTCAAGAGGAAGAAGTTACAATCATAAATATATATGCACCAAATAGAGGAGTACACAACTATGTAAGACACTTCTTAATAGACATGAAAAACCAAATAAACAATAATACAGTTATAACAGGGGACCTTAACACCCCACTGTCACAGAGAGACAGACCAACCAAACAAAAAATCAGCAAAGAAATAACAGAACTGAATCAAACTTGTGAACAAATCGACCTAGTAGATGTGTACCAAGTATTCCACCCATCAACATCAGAATACACATTCTTCTCAGCTGCACATGGATCATTCCCTAAAATAGATCATATACTGGCCCACAACACATGCTTAAGTAAATGCAAACGAACTGAAATAATTCCATGCATATTATCTGAACATAGCACAGTAAAATTGGAAATGCATGACAAAAAAACCTACAAGAACCCCATAAACACATGGAAGTTAAATGACACTCTCCTAAATAATCAATGGGTCACAGAAGAAGTTAAAGAAGAAATTAAACAATATCTACAATTGAATGAAAATGCAAATACAAGTTACCGGAACCTGTGGGATACAATGAAAGCAGTCCTCAGTGGGAAATTTATAGCACTAAACTCCCACATCAGAAAAATGGAAAGAACACACATAAACAACCTAATGCTGCACCTCAAACTTCTAGAAAAAGAAGAGCAAGTTAAGTCCAAAGCCCAAAGAAGGGAGGAAATTATCAAGATTAGAGCAGAAATTCATGCAATTGAAACTAAGAAACCAATACAAAGAACTAATGAATTGAAGAGTTGGTTCTTTGAAAAAGTAAATAAAATTGATAAACCACTAGCCAACCCTTTCAAAAAGAGGAAAGAAAAAACTAGATTCATGCAATAAGAAATGAAAAGGGTGAAATCACTACAGACCCTGTGGAAATACAGATCATCAACACCTACTTCGAAAACCTTTACTCACATAGATTTGATAACACAGAAGAAATGGACAGATTCCTAGAAACCTATGAATTACCAAAGCTGAATCAAGAAGATGCAAAGCTGCTGAATAACCCAATTTCAGCTAATGAAATTGAAAATGTAATTAGGACCCTACCAACAAAGAAAAGTCCAGGCCCTGATGGATTCACTGCTGAATTCTACAAGAAATTTACGGAAGATTTAATGCCAACACTCCTCAAACTCTTCAATGAAATTGAAAGGGAAGCAAGTCTCCCTAACTCATTCCTGGAAACAAGTATTACCCTAGTACCAAAACCAGAGAAAGACCCAATCAAAAAAGAAAATCTCCCTCATGAACATAGATGCAAAAATCCTCAATAAAATACTGACAAAGAGAATACAGAAAGTTATCAGAAAGATTATACACCATGATCAAGTGGGATTCACCCCAGGAATGCAGGGATGGTTCAACATATGCAAATCAATACATGTAATACACCATATCAACAGGACCAAGGACAAGAACCACATGATCATCTCAATAGATGCACAAAAAGCTTTTGACAAAATCCAACACCCATTCATGATCAAAACCCTACAGAAAATCAGAATAGATGGTCTCTACCTCAACCTGATAAAAGCCATATATCATAAACCAACAGCCTACATCTTACTAAATGGACAAAAACTGAAAACTTTCAACCTAAATTCAGGAGCAAGACAAGGATGTCCATTATCACCACTCCTATTCAATATAGTTCTGGAAATATTAGCCAGAGCAACTAGACAAGAGAAAGAAATAAAGGGAATAAGGATAGGAAAGGAAGAAGTGAAATTATCATTATTTGCAGATGATATGGTACTCTACATAGCAGACCCCCAAAAATCCATTAGAAGACTTCTAGAAGTAATAACCAAATTCAGTAATGTAGCTGGATACAAGGTGAACACTCAAAAATCAATAGCATTCCTGTACACAAACAACAAAGTCACTGACAGAGAAATAAGGGAAACACCCTTCACTATAACATCCAAAAAAAATGAAATACTTAGGAATCAATCTAACAAAGGAAGTAAAAGATCTATACAGTGAAAATTACATTACTCTAAAGAAAGAAATCAAAGATTTCAGAAAATGGAAAGATATTCCCTGTTCATGGATAGGAAGAACAAACATCGTGAAAATGGCCATTCTCCCAAAATTATTATATAGATTTAATGCAATCCCAATCAAAATACCACTTGCCTACCTCACAGAGCTAGAGGAAGCATTCCTCAAATTCATCTGGCACCAGAAAAGACCTAGAATAGCAAAGGCAATTCTGGGCAACAAAGGGAAGGCAGGAGGCATCACAATCCCCGACCTGAAACTATACTACAAAGCTACTGTGATAAAATCAGCATGGCACTGGAATCAAAACAGACCTGAAGATCAATGGAATAGATTAGAAGATACAGCCACAACTACAAACACACTTAGCCACCTCATCTTTGACAAAGGGGCCAAACAGGTACATTGGAAGAAAGATAGCCTCTTTAAGAAATGGTGCTGGAAAACTGGCTTTCTGTATGCTGTAAACTAAAACTAGATCCATGTCTATCACCATGCACTAAAATAAAAGTCAAAATGGATCAAAGATCTGAATATTAAAACAGAGACACTAAACCTGCTAGAAGACAAAGTAGGTAAAAATCTTGATGACATAGGAGTAGGCAGAGAGTTCATGAACAAAAATCAAATTGCATGGGAAACACTTTCTAAAATCAACAACTGGGATCTCATCTTACTAAAAAGTTTTTGCATGTCAAAGGAAATCTCCAACAGAGTGAAAAGAAAAACCACAAATTGGAAAAATATCTTAGCTAATTGTCCATCAGACCAAGGACTTCTATCTAAAACACATAAAGAATTAAAAGAAATCAGGCCCCTAAAATTCAAGGACCCAATCCAAAAATGGGCATCTGAGATGAATACACACTTCTCAGAGAAAGAAATACAAATGGCAAATAAATAGATGAAAAAATGTTCAACATCAATGGTCATTTGGGAAATGCAAATTAAAACAACACTGAGAGTCCATCTCACCCAACAGCAAATACTGGGCAGGCTGTGGGGAAAAAGGAACTCTTCTCCACTGTTGCTGGGAGTATAGACTGGTGCAACCACTGTGGAAGTCAGTGTGGAGATTCCTCAAGAAGCTAGGTTAGAGATCTCATTCAACCCAGGTATCCCACATCTGGGCATCTTTCCAGAAGAACTGAAAACATCATACACCACAGTGATATCTGTGCACCCATGTTTATAGCAACCCAGTTTGTAATAGCCAGATCCTGGAAACAACTCAAGTGCCCATCAATCAAAGAATGGATAAAAAAGATGTGGCATTTTTATACAATGGAGTACTACTCAGCTATTAAGAAAGATTACATTGAGACTTTTATAAGTAAATGGACACGACTTGAGACCATACTCATAAGTGAGATAAATCAAACCCACATGTGTAAATACCATATTGTCTCCCTAGTGTAAGAAACTGAAAAAGTATATATGATCCAAAATCTATAATAAATACTATGTAAGGGTAAAAAACAGCTCAAAGAGCAAAAGTAATTGGGAAGGGAAAAAGGGGAAATGGAAGGGAAAAGGAAAAGATATAGATATGTATATATGTATGTGTAAGATAACTAAAACGAACATACTGCTGTATTTATTCATTATTGAGAAAGAACAATTAATACTCATATGATTAGATCAATTTTACATGTCTGTATCTGTTAATGTAAGTAACCATTTTGAAGATAACGATACGCAATATTGCAACCATTGTCAAGTTTCTATCATCCTGTTTGGTAAACCTGTAATGTTACTGTTGTGCATTTACTCTAGTCGTTTGTTTGTCTCTTTTGCTTTTTGTCTTTCTTATATGTCTTTTTTTTCTCTTAAAAAAAAGAATTACTATTCTTGTACTTTAGGGCTATTATTAAGTAAAATGTGGGTCACTTGAACACAAACACTGCAATACTGCAATAGTGAATCTTGTAACTGAGAGAACTACAAAGCAACTAACAGGTGGGTGGCATACATAGCACGGATTCATCATATCCATAAAGGGTTAAGGGGATGATTCATGTCCTCAGTGGGATGAAGTGGAACAGCAAGAAATTTTATCATGCTATTCAGAAGGGCAAACAATTTAAAAATTATGAGCTGTTTACTCCTTAAATTTTCTATTTAGTATTTTTGGACTGCAGGTTACTCAAATCACAAAAGTGAAATCATAGCTAAGGGACCCCTGCAAGGGCAGGTGACCAAGCACACATATATGATCTGAAAGAAACCTACATGGTTTCCTGTCCATGCCACATCTATTGGTCTCTTTTATCTAGAGCTATAGTAACCAGGCTTTTTCTTGGCCTTTTTAAAAAAGTGTCTTTCCTACCATGCTCTTCGGAAAGATTGCTTTTAGGTTTTCTGGAAGGAAGAGAATAGCTAGAACAGCATCTCCAGCTATTCGGTGAATACAAAGTTTTCTCACAGTGTACAGCAATGGAGATTAAGCATGACCCTCTAACCCATAAAAGCCTAACAATAAGTATATGCTATTTAATAAAGCAGGGAAGAGTATAATTAAATTTTAATTACTGAAAAGTCATTTTTCAGAATGCAAGTGTCCTTCATTGAGATGTTTCTGTACTTACCTATTGAATATTCAAAGTGCACATTAAATTTGTGAGACCAAACTTGCTTAGAACTTGACCTATATATGCAGAGAATATCTGGAAATCAGAAAGAGTGGAAAATGTTTGATTTTTCTTAGCAGCTGCTTTTACCCTAGGTGAGTATGAATTTGCAGCCTGTCTCTGGTAGCAGGCAGCTGTTTTTCCCTAGCTTTCAGGTTAATTGCTTAATTAAAGACCTCAGCTCTTTGCTGAGTTCAAGAAAAATTGTGAACTTGCAGCTCATTCAGGTTTTCTTCTTGTGAGGATACAAGGGACAATTTTTGGTTCATTATTTTCCAAGCAGAAACTAGAAATCCTTATTTAAATAAAATAATATGATCTTGAGGTAGGTGAAGTGTTGTGAGTTTGAGGCCGGCTTGGGCTACAACGTGAGCACAAGGCTGGCCTGAGCTACACAGTGCAACCCTGCCTCAAAAAACCAGGGCTGGGAGTTTGGCTCAGCAGCTTACACACCTGTCAGGCAGGCGTGAGGTTGTTAGTTCAATCCCCGGTGCCGCAAAAAAAAAAAAAAAAAAAGATCTGATTTAAATGTTTAAAGGATCATTTTTGCTCCCATGCAAAAGATAGAATAAGCCTGGCAGTACGGCAAGAGTAAAAACAGAAAACAGGTGGCTACTGCAACAGCCTAAATAGAGGAACAGATCAATTGTTACAATAATCACAAGAAGGCCTGTTTTGCCATTGTAGAATATAACTTCAAATTTCATAATCTCTATTTTAAATGTGCTATGCAACAATTTCCTGATTTCATCTTCCAGGGTCAACAAGGTAGGTTGAAAACCATTTTTATATACATAGACAAAATATTTAGAAGACAGAGTTCTCCATGTATATTTTCAATAATGATAGTCAAGTCAAGCATGTGGCATATGCCTCTAATCCCAGCTACTTGGGAGGCTGAGGCAGGAGGATTTCAAGTTCCAGGATAGTCTGGGCAATTTAATGAGACCTTTTCTTAAGATTTTAAAATGAAATAAAAACCAGGCATGGTGGTGCTCTCCTGTAATCCTAGCCTTTGAGAAGAAAAGGCAGGAGGATCGCTGCAAGTTTGAGGCCAGCCTGAGACATTCAGCAGGACCTTGTCTCAAAAACAAAACAAAACAAAACAAAGAGCTAGAGATACAGTTCAGTGGTAGAGCACTTGCCTAACATAGGTGAGGCATTGGATTCAGTCCTCAGGAAAACCTTCTCCAGGGAGTCAAATGTGATGAACCATTTTAATACCCTAAAATATTCCTCTGGTATTTATCATATGTATGAAATGTATTTTGCTTTAAGGTTTGTGATTCATCTTTGTAAAATGACATCGTCACCAACTGGCCGAAAGTCTTATTTGCTAACAATTCATATCTAGACAAATCCTGACATGTATTTCTCAGATCTAGTTTGAGACTATAAACCAGATGTGTAAGCTTGCATGGGGAGGCGCGAGCGATGAGGGGTGCAGCCTTGATGGTAGTAGAGTGCCCTGCAGTGGCAGTGGTATGAAGGTGGTCCATCATAAGGTGTGCCACACGCACAGCCTGGTGGGAAGCTGCGGCTTGGGAGACAGCGTTATGTGCACGAGTCAGCTGTGAGAGAGCTGGGATCTAAATGAGGTGCAACACATGGAACACAGTCTTGGCAACTTATACCTAAAAGGTTGAAAAAGTAGGGGTTTTTTTGGTAGTGTTCTTGAAAACTTTTATTTAAGTTTGAGATTGTTTCAAAATTTAAGAATCTTTTAAAAAGAACTCTTGAAAGACTGTGTTATGATTTGGATCAAAAATGTCCCCCAAAAGACTCATGTGTTCAGAGGTGGGGCTTTTAGATCATGGGGGCACGGCAGTCACCAATGGTTTAATGCTGAAACCTTGACTCAAATCCTTTCTGCTTCAAGTTGTAAATGTCAGGTATTTCATCCCAGTAATGGGAAGGTAACTAATATGATGTGCTTTTCAACACTATTTTCTGACACTGTGTTAAAAATTAACTGAACTACCATAAATGAGATTCAAAGAGTTTTTACAGCACTGGGTCACTTTCCTCAATTATTAAGAGGCAACATACTCTTTGCTCCTGTGGCCTGTGGTCCTTATTTTCTTTAAAGCAAAGTCAATGGTATTATCTTTGAAAAATTCAACCCCTGAGTGTTGATTCTCTGGAAGTGAAAACACTTGAGTAGCATGTGGTAAATCTTAAGGGACTAAGGAAAGCTATATGATTTAAAAATACCTCAGGAGGGCTGGGGATGTAGCTCAGTGGTGCAGTGCCTGGCTGGCAAGTGCAAGGTCCTGAGTTTGATTCCCAATACAAAAATAAGACAAATGAAAAAAACAGACAAACAAAAAATTCCTCACATAGCTTACAGAAAAATAAGATCAACAGTTTGTAAAACTGTAGTTTTGTTAAAAGTATATTTTTTCATGGACTACTTTATTTTGGTCTTTTTGTTGAGATTTAAATAGAGATTTTACTTTCCTCATGCTTTGGCTGGAAAATTCTAAGAATGCAGTAATTGATAAAAATGAAAGGAAACAAATATTCAGAGTTTGTTTCAATGGGTGTTTCCTTTTTCAGGTTGTCTCTCGTTTCTATGAATTGGATGAATGGGAAAGTATTTCAGTTGCTACTAAGATGCCTAAGTGTCTTCTCAGGAACTCAAACGTATTGACAAATTTATTTTTATTAACTACCTACTTAGGTGCAAAAACAGTCATCCATGAACCTATTTGATTTCTAAGCAGAAAAAAATCCTTTTCTTTAACTCTGTGTTTATGAAACAATGTACCAGATATGAGACAAGAAATTCAAAGGTTCCATTTATATATATATATATATATATATATATATATATATATATATATTCTTATTGTGTCAAGTGCTATCCTAAGTACATTTTAATTCATTTATTTTTCAGATAATTCCATGAGGCATTTTTCTTATGTTACAGAAAGGAAAACTGAAATATACAAGAGTATCAGTAAGATATCCAAAGTCTCTGGGGGAAAGAGCAGAGTCAAATGTGGGATGGATGATCTATCAGTGTGGCTCCGGAGGTCTGCTCTGAAGCACTGGGCTACACACTAAATTTTCATAGTGAGAAACATCCCGTGTAGGTTATCTATATGAAACAGACATTTGAGGAACTTTAAGAATCAACTGAATTTCAGCTCAGAATTACAGAATGAGTACAGATACCTGTTTTGTCTCTGCCTAGTTTTACTGAAATCATTACAAAGGAAAACCAAAGAATAAATCAATAACAAAAAAGAATGGAAATAGACTAAGTTTTGCTATTTTCTGGAATTTAGTGAGTGGATGGAGGGCGGCAAAAGGAAGAATACAATGAAGGGGACCCTACCTTCAGAATGTGCTCCAGATAGGGGGTGGTGGTGGGAACTGCTCTTCTTAGGATAATGGCATCTCTGGGTCAGGAGTCTGGTAAGGATGGAGGAGTCAGAAGGAGGCTACAAAAAAAGATTTAGAAACTAGAAGTGTGTTAATGAAACAACTGTGTCGCCCAACTTGTTTCACAAGGGTAAAGGGTAAATATATACACTGACTGACTCTTAGAAAGAGATTAGATCTTAAATATGAGGATTGCTGCTCTTGATTTTAGTTGCTGGAAGGTATTCCCAGTAGAACTTGAGACTCCCTACAGATGCAACCTAAAGGAAGATAGCGCAAACCCTTCTCAGGCAGAATAAGGGCATGTAAGAGAACCAGGTATATGTACCTAACAACAGAAAATATGAACAGTATCATAACAATACTTAATTTAATTCTGATTCCTAGATATATATGGGAAACAGTAATTCAAGGGAGAGGGAGAAGGACATGGAGACAGAGAGGGAGAGGGAAAGACAGAAAGACAATAGCTCCTTAAGAACCAGAGATACTCCTAAAACAGTCAGTCCTCACTTTTCAAGGTTCTGTTAAGCATGAATTTCATTTACAACAGTGTGGGTAAATTATACCAGTCAAACAACACAGTTAAAGTATCCATCACCATTGACTGTAACTGCATAATATACAAACTTCACTATTCCATCCACAAATAACTAAATAGCATGCATGAAACTATCATTCATATTATTTCTTTCAAAGTCTAGCAATTGATCATTGCACATTTATTATTCAGGTCTCACAGAGACAGCCACAACAGCAAAAGTGTGTAGTTGTGTTGCCTCTTTGTTTCCTAGTCACAAATGCACATGACATTTCACAAAAACAGATCAGGAAACCAGCCAATAAAGATGAAAATGCATCAAAGAAACAACTGAAACAAACATAAATGGAGTTAGACAAAATCGTTAATCACTGTTGACACTGTCAGCATTCAGGAGACTCTAGATAGGCAGTTAGCAGAAGCAACCTGGTTGACTTAAATAAGAACAGTACAGTTAGCTCTACGTGTCCATGAGTTCCACATTCATGGATTTAACTCAACCACAGACTGAAAATATTCAGAAAGTGCATATGCACTGAATTTGTAAAGACTTTTTCTTGTCATTCCCTACACAATACAAATATTCATATAACATTCTAATTTATTAGGTATTACAAGTAATGTAGAAGTGGATAATTTAAAATATACAAGATAGATGTAGCTTACATATAAATATGTCTTTTTATATAACAGACTTGAGCATTTGTAGATTTTGGAATTTCCAGAGTCCTAGAACATATCCTCAAGGACACTGATGTATGACTGTAATTGTTAACAAAAAGAAGATATTCCAGAAGTGATGCTATCAACAAATTTCAAATTAATTAAAATCTAGAAATATTTCATGACCTTGAGCAAAAATGATGAAATGTCAGAAGCTGATTCAAAGTTAGAAGTATAACAATTTGTCAAGACAGAAAAATGTTTATAAGATATATAAGAAAAAATAAGCACTGCTCAAACTATGTTTTTTAAATAAATAGAATAATTCTTAATGTTACTAATGTTTATAGTACATTCATTATTAGTTTTGCTTTATTATTTTTCATTTCCTTTACAACAGACATTTTAATGTCTTGAAAAAAATTTTGAAGAGTATAGAACAATATATTTTTCCCATTGTTGCCTTTTTTTTTTTTTCTGTCTTTTTGAGACAGGGTTTCACTATGCAGTTCAGGTTGGCCTTGAACTCACTTTGTAACCCAGGTGGCCTCAAATTCACAGCAACCCTCCTGGCTCGGCATCCCAAGTGCTGGGATTACAGGTGTACGCTACCACACCTGGTGTCCCACTAATTATTAAGACTCTTCTGGGTCAGGGATTTAGCTCAGTGGCAGAAGCACCTGCCTGGCAAGTGCAACATTGTGAGTTTGATTCCTAGTACCAAGAAAAAAAAAAAAAAAAAAAAAACCCTTCTGAATGCTTTTATCTTGCATGTTTATTTTCTCTGGTTTCTTAGATGAAAAATAAACCATTAGTTTTTAAAAATGTGAAAAACACCAATAAATTTGATCTTGACTCATGGAGAAAAAAAGAAAAATTTGAATCTACTATTTAATGTTTTTAAGAAATTGTTACTTTTAGCTGTGATAATGCTTGTTTTATTTTTAAAAGCATCCTCAGGACAGAAGCAGGATATCAGGCCCTTGTTTCCCCATGAAGACACCAACTTAACTAAAATATATTAACTATACTTTCAGAGAACTCCAGAAGTCAGTAAAGAAGTTGCAGCACCCAGATGAGTGCAAATCTAGGAATTAAATCAAGGTGGAGAGAAAAATCTCTCATATTTAATCCACCATAACCCCTCTGTGTGATCCGTACGGTACAAAGTAATCAGAAGAAAATTCCTGACTCCTGGGTTCTGCCTCAGAAGACATACAGTGGAACACAGGCCCAACATACGGGCCTTTTAGAGGACTGCCCAGGGGACCACTCTATCGTGCCTGACTTACTGTAGTGGGAGAAAAAAGTTCATAGCTTAGATGTTAAGTTGGGGACTGCTTGGAACAAAGGTGAGTGGTACATGAGAAAAAGAGACACAAAATGGTTATAGATACACAGAAAACAATGAAGTAACATACTAAGTCATTCACAGATTAATGTAAATATATTAAACTCCACAATCAAAAGAAATAGATTGGATGAATGGATTTTTAAAAAGATGTAACTATACTTTCTCTACAGGACACTCCCTTAAAATGTAAAGATGCATACAGGCTGAAAATGAAAAAGATATTCCAGGCAAATAGTAGCTGAAAGAGAACATGGGTAGAAAACTAGTGTCAGAAAAAAAATATTTAAATAAAATGTCACAGGAGACAAAAGGACTATAAAAATGTCAATTCATCAGAAAGATACAATAATTATAAATATTCAAGCACCTAACATCAGGACTACCAAATATATGAAACATACATTGCCAGAACTGAAGAAATAGACACATGGTAGTAGAAGACTTTGGCATTCCACTTTCCATAATGAATAGAACGATCAGATCAGTAAGGCAGAAGAGAACTTTAACAATACTATAAATCCATTAGACCTAAAAGATACATACAAAACACTCCACCCAACAATAGTAAGGTACACATTTTCAAGCACATGGAAAATTATCCAGGATAGACCATATGTCACACTATGAAATAAGACTTAACAAATTTAAAAAAACTGAAATCATACAAAGCATCTTTTTCAACCATAATGAAATAAAAATAGAAATAGCCAAAGGAAAACTAAACAATCCACACTTCTATGGAAATAAAACAAAAAAAGACTCATTACAGAAATAAGAAAATATCTTGAGACAAATCAAAATGAAAACACAACATGCAATGCAATACCAGTAATGAGGGAATATTACAGCTGCAAATGCTTACATTAAAAAAAAAAGATCTCAAATCATCTAATTTTACATCTCAAGGAACTAGATAAAGAAAAAAACTAAATCCAAAATTAGCAGTAGGGAAATAAAAAGATCAGAACAGAGATAAAAGAAACAAAATAGAAATAATGAACCAAGCTAAGAGTTTTCTAAAAAAGACTGACAAATGTTCAGTTACATTAATTAAGAAAAAAAAAAAAGATTCAACTAACTAAAAAATGTGCTGGCATTCTGGGTGTGGTTGTGCACACCTTTAATCCCAGTACTCAGGAGACTGAGGCACACGGAACACTGCAAGTTCAAGGCCAGTCTGGCGGGGAGTTCAAGGCTAGCCTGAAAGGCATAGTGAGAACCTGCCTCAAAAAAAAAAAAAAAAAAAAAAAAAAAAAAAAAAAAAAAAAAAAAAAAAAAAAAAAAAAAAAGAAAAGAAAAGAGAAAAGAGTAGTGCTGGGCATGGTGGTTCAGGCCATAATTCCAGCACTCTGGAAGGCTAAGGCAGGAGGATTGTAAGTTTGAGCCCAGCCTGGGCAACTTAGCAACTTACTGTGATCCTCCTGTCTCCAAAAATTAAAAAAATAAAAGGGCTGGAAATGCAGTAGCTCAGTACAAAGACAAAGACACTGAGTTCAACCCAAGTATGGTAATAAGTGAATGAATGAATGAATGAATGAACAAATAAAATCAGAAATACAACACGAGATATTACAACTAATGCTACAGAAATAGGGATCATAAAAGATGGCTATGAAAAATTATATGCCAACAAATTGGATAACCTAGAATACATGGATAAATTCCTAAAAATATACAACCTACCAGTACAGAGTCATGAAGAAATAAATATATGAACAGACTTATTGCTACTAAAGAGATTAAATGAGTAATCAAACAAATAAAAGCCTGAAACCAGGTGGTTTCACTAGAGAATTCTGAAACATTTAAAGAAAAATTAATACTAATTCTCCTCAAATTCTTCAAAAAGATTAAAAAAGAGGAGACACATTCAAACTCATTCTGTGAGGTCAGCATTACCCTAATACCAAGCTGGACAGATACCATAAGTAAAGAAAATAACTGAACAATATCTTCGATAAATACCAGTGAAAAAATCTTCAACATTATAGAGAATTGTGGTTAATTATTTTTTAAAATGTTCCACAAAATATTAACAAACCAACAGCATATTAAAATAATCACACACATATCAATGGGATTTATCTGTGGGATGCAATGATGGCTCAATATGCAAAAATCAGTTAATGTAATATACATTAACAGAAAAAAGGTCAAAAACCACTTGATCATCTCAGTTGATGCAGAAAAAGAATTTGAAAAAAATAAATACTTTTTCATGATAGAATATTCAACAAACTAGGATAGAAAGAATTTACTTGAATATAGCAATGGTCATGCATGAAAAGCCCACAGCCAACATCATATTCAAAGGTGAAAAACTGAAAGCTTTTCCTCTAAGATCAGGAACAAATAAGGGAAGGATATCTAGACTTTCAACTTATTTACTATAGTACCAGAAGTACTAGCCAGAGCATTCACATAAGAAGAAATAAAAAGGTATCTGCATTGAAATGGCTTCCATTTATAGATGACATCACATGAGATGTACAGAAAACCCTGAAGATCACACACACACACACACACACGCCCCCGTAAGAACTAATAAATTCAGCAGAGTTGTAGTCTATATGTATTAGTACATATCAGGATATCTCTATACACTTAACAATGAGCAATCTAAAAAAGAATCTAGGAAAACAATCCCACTCACAATAGCATAAAGAATATACTTAGAAATAACATTGAAATGAAAGGTCTGTGCACTGCAAACTATAAAACACTGCTAAAAGAAATAAAAGGCACAAACAAATGAAAAGAATCCAAATTCACAAATTGGAAGCCTTAATATTGTGGTTAATACTAACCAAAGCAATCTACAGATGCAACATAGTATCCATCAAAATCCCAATGCTAGATTTTTTCAGAAATGGAAAAATTCATCCTACAATTCAAGGGATCCCAAGCAACCAAAATTATTCTGAAAAAGAACAGGAGACTTATACTTCCTTGTTTCAAAACATTACAAAGACATATTAACCAAAACAGTGTGACAATAGCATAGAGACAAGTAGACAAATGAAAGATTAGCAAGCACAAAAATGAATCCTTGTATATGTGGTTAACTTATTTTTCAACAAGAATGTCAAGACCACTGAATAGGAAAAGGAATGTTTTCAACAAATGATGTTGGGAGAAATGGATATCCACATGCGAAAGAATAAAGTTGGACCCTTAACTTACATTATATGCAAAAATAAAGATGTTAACTGTAAGGCCTAAGATTTTAAAACATAAAGAACAATGTTCATGAGTTTGACAGTGATTTCTTGGAAATGACACCAAAAGCACAGGCAACAAAAGTAAAAACATATAAATGATTCTATATCACACTTAAAAACTTACGTGCATCTAAAAGTATAATCAACAGTGGAAAAGGAAACCAACAGAATAGAAAATATCTACAACCATGTATTTAATAAGGAGTTAATATCCAGAATATGTAAGGAAGCATAGTAATAATAACTCAATTTAAAAATGGGCCAAGGACTTGAAACAAAGTCATTTCTCCAAAGGAGAGACATGGCCAACAAGCATAAGAAAAGACAGTTAATTTCACTAATTGTTACAGAAATGCAAATCAAAATCATGAGATCATCTGATACCCATTAGAATGATAGTCACAAAAGTAAAACAGAAATAATTATTGGTGAGGATATAGAGAAACTGGAACCCTTGGTGGGAATGCAAAATGGTGCTTATGGAAAACAGCACAGAATTCCCTCAAAAATTAGAAATACCATATGATCCTGAAATCTCACTTGGTAAACAAGCTCTCAAAAGACATGTTCATTGCAACATTATTCACAACAGCCTACATGTAGAAACAACCAAAGCACCCCTCACCAGATGAAAGAATAAAGATGTGATGTATATACACAAGGGATTATTAATCTTAGAAAAACTGCCACATGATACAACACAGATTATCTTTGAGGACTTTATGCTAAATGAAATGTCAAGTCATATGAAAAACATTGCATAATTCCACTTATATGAAGTATTTGAAGTAGTCAGTCTCAGAGAGTAAACTGGTCATTGTCAGTGGGAGAGGGGGAGATTGTATTTAACAAGCAGTTTCAATTCTGCACGATGAAATAGTTCTTGAGATCTGTGAACAGTACTAATACGCTTACCACTGCTAAACTGTTTTTTGATTCATGTTTTAGATTTATATACCAGAAATTACGGTGTCTTCATTAATTTTCTTGTTGCTGAGACACAATACCCAATACCCAAAATTAAGGAAAGGTTTATTTAGCTCACAGTTTGTGGCCGTTTCAGTCTATACTCAGCTGGCTCCAAGGCAGGGTGTGTGGCAGAGGGGCAACAGTTCATGGCAGTGGAAGACAGCAAAAGCAACGACAGCAAAAAGGGAGGAGCACCAAAGACTCTCTGTCCCTTACATTGTATGCAGGCCACCCACCCTAAGGTGGATGTAGCACTCACATACATAATCCCAGCATTGCACCATGAATCAATCACAAACTCTAGAAGCCTGCATGAGGCTTTGAGAGAACATCTAGACATAAACCGTAACGTATGGTAAAATAATATGGTATCATACCTCAGACAGATGTCACTGTACTACTACTGATAAGAATGTAAATAAGGAGTCACTGAGGGCAGCAGTTTTGTAATATAACTATACATTAAATTTCCCATATTTTGTAACTAAACCACCTAGAAAAATTTATAGATGCATACTTAGAAGCTTAATATGTTCTTAAATGATTTTATAGTTCTTTTTATATGAGCCACTGCATACCAAAAATTTATACAACAAAAATTCAGAAATTTAACTTTCACAAATATTTCTTATATAGTTATACAAGTGAGAAAAGATAATACTAAAAGCATATGGAAAAGGCAGGTATGGTGGTGCATGCCTATAATCCCAGCATTCAGGAGGCTGAGACAGGAAGATCTCTGCAAATTCAAGGCTAGCCTGGGCTACATAGTGAGTTCAAGCCCAGCTTGGACTACATAGTAAGACCTTGTCTCAAAAAACCAAGGGAAAAAAAAAAGCATACGGGTTAAAAGTGATTTTAATAACAACAAATATTGAAATATCTAAAAGTCCATTAGGAATCTGCTTAAATAAAAGCACATTCATGCAACATAATATTCACTTAAAAGAATGAGGTAGATCTCTGTATGTGTGGATATAGAAACACCTAACAGATATATAATTAATGACAAAAATAATTTACAGTATACGCAATGGAATATTATTCCCATGTGCAGTAACATGGATAGAATTGGAGGACATTGTTAAGCCAGGCACACAAAGGTACTGTTCTCGTCTTACATGTGAAACTTTTAAGTTTGTTTTCAAGTGGGGAATGGCAGCTTGTGCCCAGGAGGCTGAGACAGGAGAGCTTTGAGGCCAATTCAAGACAGCCTGAGGAACACAGGGAGACCACATCTGAAAAAATAAAAAAGTTGGTCTCATAAAAAAAGTAAAACAGAGGTCACTAGGGATTAAAAAAAGGACAGGAAGATGGATAACCAGTACCAATATATAGTTACATAGGAGGAATGTTTCTAATAGTTTACAGCATAGTAGGCTAACTATAATTCACAATTTACTGTCTATTTTAAAGAACCAGGAGTCCGAATGTTCCCAATGTAGTTTAAAGACATGGAAATACTAGTTATCTTGACTTAATCATTATACACTGTATATATGTATAAAATTACCACACTGTACCTTACAAGCATATGTCAACTTAAACTCTTAAGACTGAACAAATTATAGTAATTTAGTATTGTCCCATTTGTATCAAAAGGTACTTAAGAGATTTTATGTAACTAGATTTATTATATACATTCTAACATGTACATTAAAAGTTCTGAAAAATACAGTATTATCTTTTAGGGTGTGTGGTTTTTAATTTTTTTTATCTTTTTGCAGCACCAGGGATTGAACTCACAACCTTGCACCTGTCAGACAGGCACTTAAGTCACTGAGCCAAACTCCCGGCCCTGGTTTTTTGAGGCAGGGTCGCACTATGTAGCTCAGGCCGGCCTTGCATTGGCGTTGTAGCCCAAGTCAGCCGCTCCTCCTATCTGACTCCCGAGTGCTGGGATTAAAGGTGTGCACCACCACACCCGGCTAGGGTGTGTGATTTTTAAATTAATTAAGAAATGTGACTACATCAAGTAAAAACAAACCAGGATTTAGTTTGCTGATTCTGAGTTTGTTATTAAACTAAAATATGCTATTTCTATGATACAGAAAGTATTAATTCAGCTCCTCTTATTTTCCAAATAGAAAATTGGCTTTGCCAGTTTCTCTATACTGTTATACATGCTTGGTCACTTGTTTAAGGAAGATGCAGCTAGAAATGCCCCAGCTGGCTGTGGTGGCACACACCTATAATGCCAGCATTCTGGGACACTGAGACAGGAAGATAGCAAGTTCAATTCCAGTAAGGGCAACTTAAGTGAAACTGCCTCAAAATAAAAAAAACAACAGGCTGTGGATGTAACTCAGTGCAAAGGTCCTGGGTTCAACCCCCTTGTGGGATACAAAAAAGGGAAGGGCATGCCCCGGAGACTCAATATACTTTTTGTACATCTTCTGGGAATCAAGGTCCAGGTGTAAGAAATCCTATCCCTTAGAAAACTAGTCCTGGTTTAATTGGAAAAATTTCCTAGAGACAACAGAACACCCAAATATGCATTTGAGATAGTTACCACCACGATCCTTATCTGGCACATGAGCCCAGGCTTAAAGATATAACTCAATCAAGCCCTCATATCCAAATAAGTGTATCTGGAGCTATGCCTGCCTGCACAGCCAGGGCTTTCCACTTAAACTTTGTTCCTCTTGTTCATTTTACATCCACAGAGCACACACACAAGCACTCTAGGGAAGTCACGTGAAGAAACCTGATCTGGCGGTAAACAGCCCCTTGGTTTCAATTCCCTTAGTAAACTGCTAGGTCACATTTCTAAAACAGAAACAAAACAGCACTCTGTGAATCCAGAGATGACTGGAGGGGCTATCACTGTAAACCTTTAACTCTCCATCCATACAAGATGGCCGACAAAGTTTATAAAATCATTGGCATCATTACCAGTTTAACATGTGCTTCATTCTTTACATTCAAAGGTCAGGCCGGGGGTTGTGTTTCCAAATAGGTAAGAAATTGAAGATAACGGCCGTCCCCCATATTTGAAGGACTGTATTTCAGGAATACGAGAGGCTTTTGAAGTATTACTTCCAGCTTTAACTGAACTCCACCTATTGGTTAGGAAAAAATGCAGTTATTCAAGTTCACAATTACATGAAGTTCTTACCTTGGGATTTACTGAGCAAAGATTTTTCCACAGCATTTGTTCAACTTTCTAATGTCTTTATATAATTTAGATCTTTTCCCTATTAGTTCTCTCAGGATACTTTATATTCCAAAGGCTTTTACCTTCCAACATATAATTAAAACTAAGATTCTCTGTACTTCTGTCAGCCAGACACTACAGGTACTCAAATTTTTAAAACCACCATTAATCACTCTCTAGCGCTCCCTAGTGTGCACAATGCTTAAAATGGAGTCGCAGGACACAATGGCCTTAACCTGTAGCTCTGGAGAATTCATTCTGCAGTTAAACCAAGCTTGTATTGTTGTAACTTACTTAACAGTTTCCCTAGCACATGACATTAGCACCGTGAATGTTAATTATCCCACATCGTCTAAATGTTCTTTAAATACATTATTTACAAACCTGTTAAGTACTCTTCATGCTAGTTTTAATGTAATTTTGATATGACAAATGGCTCATCTCAAAAAAAACTATAGTTCTTACACTTAAATCTTCAAATTTTGCGGGGGTGGGTGGCACAGGCCTGTAATCCCAGCACTCAGGAGGCTGACGCAGGAGGATCATTGCAAATTTGAGATCAGCCTGGCCTAATGAGCTTAAGGTGGGCCAGAACTGCATAGTGAGACTGTCTCAGAAAGATCAACTACCAAAAATACCTTTGGATTTTAATGCAAGGTCAACAACTTGGCATAGTTTATTCTACTTTTGAATCCCTGATGTTCACCAGTTTAAAGAGATCTGCTAAAACTCAAAAAGGTTATGTTGGGTATGGTAACAAGAGGGGACAAAAGATTAGTTTGAGGCATTTGTCTAACTATATAGTAGACCACGGGTTCAGAAAAGGGCTTCCGCGAGAGATGAGTGATATGTCAAGCCTTGAGCTTAGTCACCAAAGTAATGGAAGTACATTTGATAGTCCAGAAGCCCAAAACCAAAGGAAAGGCATGATTTACACCTGGACCATAATCCTATTAAGTAGCAAAAGGGACATCAAGTTTTCCCAGGGAATTATACAAAAAAATACCTTTCTAAACACATTTCTGGAAATTTCCCCTCAGAGAAAACTGAAATGGTGTAACAAATTTTAATAGAAAAAAAACTCTTAAGTCACTACATACATTTTTTGAACCTGTTTAAACCCCAAGGCCATTGAAGTGCTAGAATAGCCAACTTTAAGCCAACCTACCTATAGAACAGCACTCACCACTGCTGTGTGCACATATATAAACACAGCTACAAAAAGACTTGCTTTGTAAAAAGCATCAAGGGATTTATAAAAGAACACACCCACCCAGATATGACCTGATGTTAACATCATGTGCCAGTAGAACACCCCCCTCCAGCAGAGTTCCAATACATAATTAAAGTTACAAACTGTCACACACTACAAAATGGCACTTTTATCAATGTGGTTTCATGCACTATTTATGGTCTGAATTGTTTCAAACCATTCAAATAGTCTAAAGAATAAACTGGTGTGGTGGTATCTTAAATGTATTAATCTGGTTTACTTGAAAAGTAAAATTGATAGGATTTCTCTTCCCCAGAGGTACCAAATGAAACTCAACACATTTTAACGATTGATTATCAATTTATTAAAACAGTTGCCTTAGGCATCTGCGATGGTGACTTCAACCTCCACTCCTGGCTCGATACTGATGGATGTAATCTGCTTAACAATCTCAGAAGGACTGTGCAAATCTATGAGTCGCTTATGGATTCTCATCTGGAAACGATCCCACGTCTTAGAACCTTCACCACAAGGCGTTTTTCTTGTAGTGATTCTCAAGGTCTGCAACATAAGGTAAAGGAAACCAACCAAGTGTTTAATGCTTATCCGCAAGACTTGTATATTACTTGTGCATTTCATTTGAGGTCACCAAAACTCTTCCACCCTACCAGAACAGTACACTCAGCCACTTGGGACTTTAGCCACTTCTAAACATTAGGTACTCAATACAAACCAACTTCTACTAGCAGTTTTTATTTGAGTTTGTATTGTTAACATCAACGCATTCTTTTGGCAGCCAAACTCCTCCTAGGCAAGTAGAAACTTACTTCCTGTTCCCAAGATGTATATTTTACCTTAGTAGGCATGCGAACGGGTCCTTTCACTTTGAGATTCTTTTCCTTTGCACCTCTGATCAAGTCAGCACACACTACAGAGAAATTAAGGAAAAAAAGAAACAAAACCTTCTCAGTTCATTCCAAACAACTGAAACTAGTTTAAGAAACCTTAGCTGCTGGCTCAGAATAGCGTATAAAAGTATCACTATAATTCAACACAATAGGAGTCTCCTCATCGCCAAGCGTTTAACTGACATCATGCAAAAAAACGCACCCCAAATTTTAGGCCGTCCCCATCTTCGCGAGAGGCAATCTGCCCCTTCCAGTCAATTCCGTGCGTTAACAAGTCAAGACACATCGCTTTTCATTCTTACTGACCCTTTTCCAGCGACTTCACGTTGCGGCTGGTGAGAGTAATCCTAATTCGGTGAATCGCCACCTCGGGTTCCACGGGTGTTTTTCCAGTATCTTTAAACGCCTGTTATTACACAGATAAGAAAACAAAAAAAGCAGTTCATCATAATCCGCATGTCGCCTCCCCGGCCCCTCCACCACTTCCGAAGGTGAGCACGCGCGCGCCCAGCGCCTGCCGGGACAGACATTAGCCCAGCAGCGCGCGAGCCAGAGACGCGCGGTGCCGACCCTCGTTCTCACCATGTCGCCTGCGCGGCTTCCTGACCGACTTGTCCCTCGGCAAGAGCGAACAGCGGTGAGTCAGGAGCAGGAGCGGACGCTACCGTGATCGGCAACTGCCACTATCACCTCTTGTTCAAAAAGGGAGCTGGACGGCCTGACAGGCACTTATATAGCATGCTGGCATCCGGGTCTCTCACGCCCCGGAAAAGGAACAGCCCCGCGCAGCGGAAGCGGCCGCGTGAGGCCAGGTTGGGGCAGCCGCGGAGTTGGCGGGAATGACGTGAGTCACAGCGCCCCCTTCGGTCTTGGCGGAGTCACAGCCCCTCGGGATGGAGTATCTGGGCGCTGCCGCCTAGGTTCTCCCTGGCGGCCTGGCAGAAATGATAGGCGAGGTTAAAACCTGAGAAACTGCTTGCTGCCTGGCGCACTGCCCCTTGTCCACTGGTAAAGTACAGACTACCGTTGTAATTTTCATAGTTCTCATTTTATTTTCCACATGAACCAAATCAACTCGCTTTTGTCTGTATAAGTGAGCAACTATTCTCAGTTTAGTGAACATGAGTCTTGGGATAAGAAGATTCCAACCATCTCCACACTGATTTCCACAATGGTTGCACCAGCCTGCATTCCCACCAACAGCGGAGAAGAGGTCCTTTTCCCCCACAACCCCTCCAGCATTTGTTATTGGTTGATTTCTTGATGATACCATTCTTTCTGGGGTGAGAGGGAATCTCAGTGTTGTTTTAATTTGTATTTCTCAAATGACCAGTGATGCTGAACATTTTTTTATATTTGTATTTGTTGTTTGTACTTCTTCATCTGAGATGTGTGTATTCATCTCAGATACCCATTTTTGGATTAGGTCTTTGAATTAAGAGTGGGTCTGATTTTTTCATTTCTTTATATTTTCTAGATACTAGTCTTTTGTCTGAGCAACAGCTGGCAAAAATTTTCCCCCACTCTGTGGGTTGTCTTTTCTCTTTGTTGGTGATTTGTTTTGCTGTGCTAAAGCTTTTCAATAAGATGAGTTTCTAGTGTTAATTCTTTGTGATAATTCCTGTGTGATTGGGGTTCAGGTCTTATTTGATCCAGCTATTCCCCTTCTTAGTAGCTTCCTGAAAGAATTAAAAGCATCATATAATAGCAATATGTGTGCACCCATGTGTATAGCAGCACAGTTTGTAATAGCTAAATCTTAGAAGCAACCCAAATGCCCATCAACCGATGAATGGATAAAAACGATGTGATTTTTAAAAAATATAATGGAGTACTACTTAGCCATAAAAAGGATAAAATTGAGACATTTATAACTAAATGGATGGACCGTGCAACCATAATCATAACTGAAATAAAGTAACACGTGTAAATATCACATTATCTCTCTGGTGTGAGAAACTAGAAGTGTAAATAAGAACTAAAATGTACAATTGATACTGTGATAGAGTAAGAAACTGTTCCAAAGGAAAAGGGAGCTAGGGAGGGAGGAAGGGGGAAAGGAAGGAAGGGAAAAGAAAAAACTGAGAAAAGAAGGATAAAATGCAAACAGCTTTCTGAATGAGAAGGGGAAGGGAGTTTGAAAGGAGGTGATGAGAATGAGAAAAAAAAGAGGAATCAAGATATACCGTGTACAGGTACATATTCCCTATAATGAATGTAATCATTATGTATACTTAAATTGTACCAATGAATTAATTAAATTTTTTAAAAGATTATATTAAGAAAAAAATTCCAACAATCCAGATATTGTTATTTCTAAAATTAATAGGCAGTAATTTATCAGTGCCTGAAATGTCCGTTTGTGATCTTTCAACTTCTGATGCCCCAGGCCGGCAGAAGCATCTTTATCTCCTGCCAGAGACCTGACCGTGGCTTATTCTCAGTCTGGGGACATGAGGGGAACAGCCAGGGTGGGAGTGTGGTACCCCAAGTTACAGCCACACCATTGCACGTTGGAGTGTGGTCCCCAAGTTACTCTAGCTCCCCATTCTCTAACGTGATTTCCTCTCTTTTCGATATGGAAGTATTGCATTAGATAAGACCTCCAAGATCTTAACAATGAACGTCTGTTCATAATCAAATATGTGACAAAGGACCCTAGAAACCCAAGACCGGTCAACTGACCAGGGGAAAGCACACCACACATGAGCGAAATAAGATGGCTGATAGGAAAGAGGGACATAGATTCGTGCAAATGCAAAGGGAACCCAGAGACGGAGGGAGAGGGAGGGAGGGGGAAGTAGAAAGAATGATGTTCTCTTGTGTTCCTGTACCAACTGTCCAAGATGAATGTAGGGGCTGGGGATTTAGCTCAGTGGCATAAGCACCTGCCTGGCAAGCACAAGGTCCTGAGTTCAATCCTAGTACCGGGAAAAAAAACAAACAAACAAAACAGAATCTCCCAGGATGAATGTAATCCTTAGGTACTGCAAACATTATTA
The DNA here is from genome assembly GCA_004363535.1 of Dasyprocta punctata. Classification (NCBI taxonomy): domain Eukaryota; kingdom Metazoa; phylum Chordata; class Mammalia; order Rodentia; family Dasyproctidae; genus Dasyprocta; species Dasyprocta punctata. Next base: position 2,282 of record RJWM01017025.1, on the reverse strand, counting down.
ATAAAAAATAAAGGAGCTGAGAATGAGGTTAAATGAAACCAAACCCTTGAGATGGGTTTTAGTAGAGGGCAGAAGGAAGAGAAAAACTTCAGGCTGTTTGACTGTTGAAGGTCAGAGCCAAAGGAGGGATCTACACATACTGAACTGGTGAGGGGCAGAGCTCTGCTGACCCCCAGCAGGGCTCTTTCTTGAGGCCTTCTTTCCTGATAATGGAAATTATGTTTGAAATGACTTGGCAAATAACTGCCTTTGTTTGACTCATATACCAGATTTTGCTGCCACTTGGCAATTAATTCGGATGTTAAATTTGGATATTTTCTGCCATATTTTGAGTCATTTTTTAAAATGTAATCCATTGACTGTAAATACTGTATTAGTAGAATTCGCAGCAGATCTGGACACCTGTGTTTTTGTTTTAGTAGCTGTAACCCAAACAAGACTTCACATCTTGGGGCCTTAACTTATTGGTGTGGTTTTGTGCAGCAAGATCTATGTAGCTGCCCAGCTCCCTGGATGTGATCAGCCCACACTGGATTAGCACCAAGGACAGTGCGTATGCATCATCAGGGAAAAGTGCACACCAGCCTTCATTTCTTTTTCTTGCTTTCATTTCTTACCAATGCTCAGATGACACCCAGAGGCTCAAAGAGCGCTTGAGAAACACAAGTTAATTGTTTTCAGTGACAAACCTTGCATAAATATTATTAATCTTAAGTGCTTGAGGAAATAGTGAGCATGCTAACTTTTTGGACAATTAAAGAAGGAATTTCAGAATAGAAAAGGGAAAAATATGCCCAGCATTTATCGGAAAATTGCTGGTGAGACTGGAACTCAGGAAACGGCTTGGTAGCATAAAATTAGACCTCTGTAATTAGAAACATCACTGTATTTTCAAAACATAGTATGAAGACTCATTAAAATATTAAAAGTAGGACCACTTCTTGACCCTGAAATCCTTTGTTAGGTATCTATGCTAAGAAAATATCTTAAAGAAGCATCTGGATTCCCATGTTCACTGCAATATCATTCATTATATCCAAGATATGGAAACAAACGTGTTCATCAATAAATGAACACAAACATGGCGCACGCCTTTAATCCCAGCACTCGGGAGGCTGAGGTAGGCGGAGCGTTTTGAGTTCGAGGCCGGCTTGGGCTACAACGCGGCGCAAGGCCGACCTGAGCTACATAGTGCGACCCTGCCTCAAAAAACCAGGGCCGGGAGTTGGCTCAGTGCCTTAAGCGCCTGCCCTGGCAGGCGCAAGGCTGTGAGTTCAATCCCCGGTGCCGCAAAAAAAAAAAAAATAAATAAATAAATGAACACAAACACGTAGTATATGCACAATGGAATATTATTCACCCTGTGAAAAGAAAGAAATCCTGATGAAACTAGAGGAATTGTGTTAAATGAAATGAGCCAAACACAAATGCCATATGATCTCACTGGTACGCAGAAACTAAAAAGACTGAACTCATAGATGTAGAGATTAGAATTGTCCTTAACAGGGGCTGGGGAGCAAGGGCCATGGAATTTTGGGGAGATGTTGAGCAGGCAGGATCAGTATTTTAAAGTTTATTAGTTTTATTTTCAAACATTTGTTGTATTTTGCCTTGAAAATTAGTAGTTTCCATGGCTGCAAATTTCTGTTTAAAATGTTATATTTTAATATTAGTTGTGAGGTGGCATTGAAGAAAAAGTAGAAATTAGTAATAAGCACAAAATGAATGAACTCTACATAATTCCACCACTCCAAGACAAACACTGTTTACATTGAACATTCAGGTAATGTATATATCTCTTTTTAGAAATAGATTCATCCTCTATGTACAATTTGATTAAATATTTTATCAAAATATAGTATTTTGCAACATACCTTTTAATGACTACATAATCATGAATTATATAAAGAATTCTTTCATAATTTGGTAAACAAGCCCTCTGTTTCTTTCTTTATTTTTGAGACTGGGTCTCACTGTGTATGTAGTTCAGGCTGGACTTGAGTTCATTATGTAGTCCAGGCTGACCTCAAGCTCACAGTTATCCTACTGCCTCAGCCTCCTGAGTGTTGCAATTACAGGTGTGCACCACCACGCCCTGCTGGTCCTCTACTTTTTAGATATTTAGGTTTCTTTTCCCATCTTTTACTCTTAGAAACAATGTCACGTGGTAAATACTTGTAGATCAGGGCATCTCACAGTCAGGATAACTGACATTTTGGAGCAGGATAATTCTTTGTTGGGGGGTGGGGCTGTCCTTTGGAGGGTTTTTTTTTTTTTTTTTT
>RJWM01017024.1:0-44145 GCA_004363535.1 Dasyprocta punctata | reverse complement strand
CTTTTCCTGGTCTTCTGTCATGTGGAACAATTGTTTTCTCTCTTTTGATTTTCCTTTTGAGTTAAATGCTTGTATACAGTATATTGATGGATCTTGTTTCTTGATCCACTCTCCCTGTGCTTCTTTTTATTGGTGAATTGAGACCATCTACATTAATGATTACAATCAGCATGCATTGGTTTGTCTCTGTCATGCTATCCTGCTGTTGGCCTTCTACCTTTCCCCTTCATTCAGTTGCCTGTCCTGTTCGGTGATCTCCTACTTCTGTTCTTGGAGCCATGGGCATCTTTATCTCTCTACAGAATATCCTTCAGCACTCTCTGTAGGGTTGGTTTCATGGTTATGAATTTCTTCAGTTATTCTTTATCATGGAAGTAACTTATTTTTCCATCAATTTTGAAAGATAGTTTTTCAGGGTACATCAATGTGGGTTGGAAGTTGTTTTCTTTCAGGATTTGAAACGCTTCACTCCAAACTTTTCTTGAATTGATGGTTTGTGTTGAGAAGTTTGCTGTGATTCTGATTGGTTTACCTTTATAGGTGATCTGTTTCCTTTCTCTAACAGCTTTTAATATTCTGTTCTTGTGCTGAATTTCTGGGATCTTGATTACTATATGTCTGGGTGTAGATTTACTTTGGTTATGACTAGTTAGAGTTTTGTATGCCTCACTTATCTGTATGCCAGATCCTTTCCCCATGTTTTAGAAGTTTTCTGCTATTACTTCTCTAAATATTCTTTTTATTTCATTTGTGTTGACCCCTGCTTTCTCACTGATACCTATCACTCTTAAATTATTTTTCTTTGTATCATCTTTCAGCTGTTGAATTGTTATTTCCTGGCTCCTTATTATTTTAAAGAGATCTTTCCTTTCATGATCACTAGCTGCAATCTTGTCTTCAAGGTCTGAAAGTGTATCTGCAGTCTCTTTCAAGCAATTTTGCCAGCTTTTGATTGACTTTTTAATTTCCCGGGTATCTCTTTGAGTCTGTTTCATGCATTGTAATTCCTTCCTGCATTTTTCACTCAAGGTTTCCATCATTTTCCTGTGCTCCTCTTTTTTTTTTTTATCTATGTCTTCTTTAGACATGCTCAGCAATTCTTTCATTATGTTTGTGATTTCTTCTTTTACCTGAGACATTATTTCTGATCAGATTACTTTTACAGTCTCATCAAGTTGTTTCTTTACTTCAGTTGCTATCCTCGCAGAGAGTTCAGGTATGTCACTTTCATTTTCTTCCATATCTCCCCTAATTCTTCTTTGTGAGCTGGAAGTCTGAGATTGCCTTTTGCTCCTTCATCTTGACATTCTCCTGGGTTCCTCCCAACAAGTCAGTTGTGGGGTCCCAGGCACTTCCCACATTGGCTGCCTCTGTGCGGTATACAGGAATAAGACAGGCACTTGGGTTTCTCTCAACCCAGGTTCCCAGGGAGGTAGGAGGCTGTGAGATGAGCTTCTCCAGACCTGTGCAGCTACACTGAGGCTTCTCTGATGGCCAGGGATGTGTGGTAGTGGGGCTGCCTCTTGTCTCAGCCTGTGTGTCTACATTAGAACACCCACTATGGTGGCAGGCACACTGGGGTGTGTTTGTCTGATTCTCCTTGTGGGTACTGGCTGCCTGAAGGAAGCAAGGGTCTCCAATGCAGCTTGTGGACACATGGGGTGTATGTGGCTGTGTCTTACTGCCCAAGCTGGCTTCCTACAGGAAGCAAGCCTTCTGATAGCAGAAATGGCATGCAGAGGTGCAGCTGACTGAGTCTACTTGCCTGCTCTGACTGCTTGCAGGAAGCAAGCCTTCCAATCTGTTTTAGGTTTTATAAGCAGGTAAACAGCTGATGTGAAAATGTTAATGTCTACTCTAAGCACTTATTACATATTTGATATTTTATTTTATTGACATTAATTTCTCTGCTAAGTGCATGTTGTACAATATAGTAGGAAGATCCTGACAAAAGAAGAAGAGAAGAAAGGTGACAAGACTGCCACATAGGAAAGGAAATCTAAGCATGTGTGCTGTCAGTGTGAGTCATGAACCTGGAACATGTAGTTGTCACTTGTGAAAACAGCCTTGGGGGTGAAAGTTGACTTATTTCTGTGGAGTTTTATTGGTATTTTCACTGCAATTTGTATAGGAATTTATTTCTTGATGTTATCTTTCAGGTTTTGTAAACAAGTACACAGCTGATATGAAAATGTTGATGTCTATTCTAAATGCACAATATAGATTAAGAAATTAGTAATTTATTTTATTGATATTTTTTATTCTGTTCACTGCATACTATATTATATAATAAGAACTTTCCAACAAAACAGCAAGACCATGGAGGTGTCAAGTGTGCCCTACAAAAAAGCAAGGAAAAAAAAGATATGTGCTGTCAGTGTGAGCAATACATGTGTATGGCACATGCTGTTGTCATGTGTGTATACTATTTTAGGTGTGATAATTGAAGACTTTTTTTTGTAGAGTGCTATTGGTGTTTGCTTTGTAGTTCATATAGCAATTTATTTCTGATAGTCTTTTTTAGATTTTGTATACCAAAAACCAGTCAATGTTGAAAATTTTAATGACCCTTTTTATAAACACTCAATAAATATTGAACACTCAATGCTTTATTTTTGTAATTTTTTTCCTGTTAAGCACTCATTGTTTAATGTAATAAACTCATACAATTAAGATTAATAATTCATCAATAGAAATATTCTAAAGAATAAATGTGGGTCTGACAGACCCGTTTTTCTGGGCCTTCATGACAAAATTAGGCTAATTAGCCTCAAGGGCTACATATTCTTTCAACTTGGAGTATTTTAAACTTTTGGTCAACAAAAGAAACTGCTTTTATGGTTCTAAGATGAGAAATTTATAACCTGAGACTAATGGACTTTGGTTCATTTCCAAAATATTATGATATTAGATGATATTCATATTTGATTGATAATAGCACAAGCTTTAATACATTGTTCTATATAATAGGTTATACCATATTAAGTCAGAAATTTTTATGATATGTGTGCATCTTATGTGTTGTGCTTGTGTGAATGATGTAATAAAATGTTGCACAGGAAGAAGCTGCCGTGGAGACTAGCTCATTTGTGGATCATGTCAAACCAAGTAAATACACACACACACACACACACACACGGACATCCCCAAAATACTGTGTAACATTACCAGATTCTCTTGACTGCATATCAGGGTTTATGTATTTGTTTACTGTTTAGTATTCAGTGCTCAGTTGACTTTCTTCCTCCATTTCTTCCTGCTCCAGCTCACCCTGTTTTAGAGTGATGTAATAATGAAATCTTATTACCACTGTAGTTCAACATCATTCCTTGTTGTCTGTACAAGGATATGCCAACTCCTTTCCAACTTGCCCAAGCCTGTCACAATCTTTCATTTCTTTCTCCTCTTCACACATTGTATCTTAAGTGATGTCAACTGTACACTGCCATCTGCAGTTCTTCCAGCATTCCCACTGCCCAAGCCATGCTGGGAAGGCTATTACCTCTTTTTGGAATGCCCTTCCTGCTTTTTTGTAAAATTCTTGTAGACTTTTTATTTTCAGTCAGTCCTGGGAACTGAACAAAGAACCTTGTGCATGCTAGGCAGATGCTCTACCACTGAGCTACATGACCATGTGTCTCTGAATTAGGATTTGTGTTTCTGCATCCCCCACTGAAGTTGTCCCTAAGAATCCCTTCCTGCTCACTCCTCGATAGTTGTCATTCCTTGTTCTCTGTCACATTTGAACTTTAGAATGCTTCATTTGCTATAAATGTTTTTGCATGTTTCAAATATAAACATTTATGTGCCTGTCTTCTCTACTAGTATGTATCTCCAGAGTGAGACCCATCTTTCAAACTTTTCATGGATGCCATTATTATATGCACAATAAACCTAACACAGTGGCCAGAAGATAGTAAGATTTAAAGTTTTCTTGAACTGAGTAAAAGCAGTTCTTTCAAATGACTGAGATCCTCATAAGTTACTAAATAAATGATTAACATCTTAAAGAATGCCTTGCTGCCCTAAGGGTCACTAATTACTCTCTTAACTCATTAATGTGAATTTTGTCTGGAATAGATCTGTTTACATTGTTTCATGGGGCCTGAGGGAATTTACCAGTGTGTTTGACTAGAAATGGCAGGAACAGCCATAAGGAATTCATGCATAGTATTTTAGTTTTGAAAATTAGATTGTTTAATAAGATTTTGTTGGACCAACTTTTGTTGGTCAACTACCTTTGGTATTACACCCACAATGGCCTGGAATATGTACTTTCTCTGACTGGGTTTCAAGCTTAGTTCATTGCTTCTGCCTATTTAACCCTGGACAAGTTACTTACCCTGAGTCCTTGCTTGATCACCTGCTTAATAGGGGACACTACCCTGTAGAACTAGTGTGAAGATGGAGTAAGACTGATGTGATAATAAATGTTAAGTACTTAGAATGCTCAGCATAAATATAATCTGAATTGCTAAGCAGTGCCCCTGTCACTGCTGTGTCCTGGTGAACTGTGTTTAGGTGAGCACAGAATACCTACCAAGTTTTGTTTAAGTGCAGAAGTTAAACCTTCTGTGGTTTACTTATGTGATTTGAGCATATTACTTAACTCCTTACTGTTTTTATTTTTTGTATCTTAAAGTGAACCTCATAATTTGACTTATCTCACACAGTGTAGTGAAAATTGAATGAGATATGCATATGACACATCCAGCAGCAGATAGTAGGAGCTTAATAAATAGTGATTCACAAGAATGACAATATAAATGAAGAGAAAAATCTATACTGTTATAAGGATAAAGATTAGCCAGGATATTTAAAAAACCAGTGTTAGTTCTTTCATAGCATTTGTTTCCATTTATAATTTCTTGCAGTTTTTATTATATTAAAATTAGTTTTTATTATATTAAAATTATCTTGCTAGTTATTTATTGGGTTTGTCATCATTGTTAGTGTTGTACTCCTAAGGCCCTGGGTGCTGCATATGGACTATATATAGTTTCAGGTCACAGAATTAGAGGAAGGAGAAGAGTTCTGACTACCTTCTAACATCTGACATGAAGACATTTGCTTCATTACTTTGATTATATAATAGTTCTATATGAAAATGTCAGTTAAGAATTAATATACTGATATGGGTATCTTAATTCCAGACAACCAGTCCAGAATAGCCTGGGACTTACTTTCAGTACTTCAGGCCCTTGTATTTCCTTGGAGGAGACAACAAGCTCAAGACAGTGTGAAGAAGATAGTCATCTCAATGTGGGACTTCTTCATATGCCTGATAAACCAGGAGTGGTTGTTTGGGTACCTCTGACTTACGAAAGATGCCTCGTGAAATATCAGTATTATGCAGCTCCTTCTCTCATAAGAAAATGTGCTAAGCGCCTCAGGGACCACTCATATATGTGAAAATTCTGTCTTTAGTTCCTCTTTAGATCCTTTCATTGCCCTTTCCACTTAGGTATTTTTTTTCAGAAATATTTCATAATTTTTTGTCCTAGATTTGCTATTTTTATTTTTCACTTGAAAGTGTGTTTAATTATACTTTTTTAAGTATTTATATATAAAATTCATAAGGCAGGTAGGCAGCTTTATGAAAAATCTATGAGCATAGAACTGCAAATCCTAGCATGCCCTTCTGTATTGTAGCACTGAGGACAAGTAAATATTGCTAGACACTTCAGGTGTTTATTGTTTTAATTCAGTTTACTTCAGTAGCTGAGTTTTAGTTTACTAGAACCTTGCTATCAGGAGACAAGAATAAATCAGCTCCCTGGAGTCTTGAAAATTTAGTTCCTCCCTGCCTTACCTCATTCCATTCTGCCCAGTTTTGATGGCCTTGGGTTCTGGTATGACAAAGAATTCTGCCAGCCTGATATTGTGTCTGATCTGCCACTAATGCTTTCTTTTCTTTCATAGAAGAAATCAGACATTCCCAAAGCAGTGAAACTCTTCTGTCAGAAGATGAATGGAAGGTATTTGTGCTGACAGGAGATACAGGAACTCAGGCCAGTGTCACACTCTGGGTATATGGAGATGAAGGAGTCACTGGACCAGTAAGTCTTAGCAAGCACAGACCAGAGCAGCTCTTCTTTCCAAGACAAGAGAATGAATTTAAGGTAAAAAAAAATCAACAGTAATATTGTCTTTTGAATACTACAAAGGTATTTCTGCAAAATAGGAGTGTTTTTGTTTTTGTTTTTGAGTGGGTGAGTATATGTGTGTCCTGTATAAAATAAATCTGTAGTGGTTTATAATCCTAGGTAGTTACTTTACTGCCTATTGCAGTAATCAAAGGAAACATTTTTTTTTGCTCACATATCTTGTATAAGCAATGAAAAGTTGTAGAAAAAAATTGCTTTCTTTAAAGATAGTTTGTTTTAGCCCATTGGCTTAGAAGTGGCCTTATAAACCATCAACTTCAACTCAAATTATAACCATATTATAAGCCATCTAGGGGCCCTTCTGATAATGAAAACTCCTCTTATATGCTTGCATGTACTTTTAGATGTTTCTTAGCTGAGCTGAATGGGTGTGAAATAATTTTCTTGGCATATTTATAGGCCACATTCTAAAGCTCTGCCCATTCTAATTTCTCTCTCTCTCTCTCTTTTATTTCTTAGTGTTAGAAAAAACTGGGCTGCTTTGTTTGAAATACAGCTGGTTGCCTTGTCTAGTTCTTCAGAGCTTGGCCAAATTTCAATTAGGACAATTACTTTCTACTTCACTAATTCACACTCCTCTTGCAGCATGAAAGCCAGATAGTTTTTGGTGCACCATTAAACAGCAGTCATTCTCCCTAGAGAGTATTCCTTTTGCATCCTAAGGCTGGCTAGAGGATGTAGAATGACTGAATCCAGTCCAAGTCACTAAGAAGCCAAGGCTTTTTGGGGCTGCAGTATCTGGGATTCACTAACTCTGAAATGTTTTCTAGATCTTTGTATCTGAGCTTGTCATTTTGCTTCTTTAGTGAAGAAAAGCAGTTGTTTGAAGTCACAAAGTATACTTTTTCTCAGTTTATAAGCAATCAAATCTTGTATACATAGTGTATATATTTCAGAGATTATTTAAAGGTAATTGTTTAGAACTCAGAATGCATATATTATGATGAGATCCTTAAGCCCTCTCAAAAAAGGCTATTATTTCTTATAATATACCTTGTGGTGTATATGTATGTATGTGCTGGTAAATCCTATCAGTGTTTTTCTGGAAAAATTTATAAGGTTTAATTCTTAGAATGATTGTACATTAGAATCATCTGATGTATTGGGTATGCTATGTCCCCCCAAGTCCTCATATACTTTTGATGGGGCTAAGTCCGGAGCTTGCTTGTGTTCAGTTTGTTGTCTAGTGCTGGGATTGGCAATGTGAGCGCTGCACCCACCCAGGGGTGGAGCTGAGATACAGTGTAAGGGAAGGCGGGTCTTCCTCTTGTGCTTTCGCGCTTCCTCTCTCTCTTGCCAGTGTGCCTTGCGGTTGCGGTTGTGGCCGCCATGAATGGCAGCCCTGCCACGCCCTGCTTTCTTGGAGCCAACTAAGTGTGGACTGAAACTCCCAAGAAACTGTAAGAATAAACCTTTCCTTCCCTAATCTTGGGCGTCAGGTATTTTGTCTAAGCAATGAGTGAAAAGTAACTAAGACATCTGGGGAGCTTTAAGAAGTACTGGTGACTGGTTCCACCTCCAGAGACTGGTTTATTTTGTTTGGGATGCAGCCTGGACATTGATGTTTTTAAAAGTTCTACAAATGATTCTACAGTGCAGTTAAGATTGAGAATCCTAGTTACCACATCAGACTGCAAATCAGGTGAACTGAATAGGAGTCCTGGCTTCCTATATATTAGCTGTGTGGCCTTGAATATGTAACTTAATTTCTACAGGCCAGCATTACCTTTATATGTACAATGGAAGCAGTAATATCATTTTGTAAATTCTAGCATAATCTGATGACAAAAAGAGAAAATGTATGAACCTTTAAAAACAATGTTGTTGGCAAATAGGAAATGTAGTGAATTGGTTAAGAATAGAGGTTTTGGAGTCATGGGAGCACACCAAACTGAAGTCAGCTGTCACTAGTTCCCTTTCTTTGAGTAAACTGCTGGTCCTCACAAATCCTGTTTCCTTCCTACATCAAACAGGGTAGTATTTACTTTAAAGACTTGCTCAGAGGTTTTTGGAGTCTTTTGGGCTCCAAGATAACCACATGGGTGTTACCTGGAATGATTCCAGAATCTCAGGCCCCATCTTAGACCCACCAGGTCAGAATCTGCATTTGCACAAGCTCCCCAAGTTTGAGGAATTATGAGGCATTGAGACTGGGGCCACTAAGAACCCTAAGTTATGATTAAATAACTCATTGCTAGTGTCACTCAACTGTGGCTACCCTTCACTTGTTTGTTTTCATTGGTATCTTTTACCACTTCTGGGCCTTCTATTCTCTTTTTCTTCCTTCCATTTTGAAGCAAACTCTCTGTTTTAAGAGACGAGACAGTGTAGTACATGTGATAACAAAGTTGAGTTCATATTTTACTCTTGGAGCTTACTGTATATCCTGCTATGTATCATTAGGCGTAGTACTTAATCTTTTTTTTGAGTTTTTTAATTGTTTAAAATAGACTCTTTGAAAAACCGTACTCTTTCCAGGATTGGTATGCTATTAGAAGTCATACATGTCAAGCATTTTATGCTGCTTGGCACAGAGCCAGTGGCACTATGCGGTAATTCCATTCTCCTGAGCTAAAAGACCAGACAGGCATAAAGTTACACAAGCTTGGTAACTTGCCTGCTCAGATATCCCTTAATTGTTTTCACTTAGAATGTGGAAAAGGAGAAGTTTACATGAAGTGCTGATAGATTTTGGGAACAACAAAAGGATATTTAAAGACTGGTTTACCTTTCAGAGTCAAACCAATCCAAAATGTGGGATACTTTCCTACTTTCTCTGTTGAGAAGTGCTAGCCTTCAGTTTCTACCTTTGAAACCAGCTCTGGAAACGGGAAGAAAATTGGTTGTGAGGTATTAACATCCTTCTTTTGCTTCCTTCTATTTGGTGTCATTATAATTCCAATTGACCTGGTGTTGTAACAGGCCTAGGACTATTCTATCTGCTACAGAGTATGGGGGGAAAGTGATAGGCACTTAAAATAAGTGCTTGGAGTATGTGTATAAAAAGGGAGCTATGATGGCCTGTGGGTTGTTTGACTATCTCAGCTCTTTCACAATTCTAGGTCATAGGCATATAATGGTGTAAGTCAAGCTTAATAACCTATGAGTACCTACCTGTTTGTATGTTTAACCTGTAGCAATAGATTGTTACCTGTAATAGAATAATAATAATAATAGTTGCTATGAGTAAGGCATTAAATAATGTGATGCGGTACAATTTTAAATGCTCACAGTTCACATTATATCCCAAAGGGTGGTCCGGCTGGATGAGAGCGAATCCATGCTCTGCGCCCATTACATCCCAGGGGGCAGGCTGACTGGAGGACACTGAGTTTGTGATCTGGGCCCATCCATTGCATCCTGAAGGGCAGACTGGCTGGAAGAGTGTAAGACTGATGGGAACCTCAAGACCCAGGACAACAACCCAGTGCATACACACACACACACACACACACACACACACACACCTCTGGAGGGTGAAATAATCAGTGAGGCCAGTAACGTGTAAGCATCTGAAGCAGCAGCAAGGAGACAGCAGTTGGACTCTGGAGAAATCCACCAACAGAAGACTAGTCTTAGACCTCTCATCCAGAGGCCAAGATCAGATCCATACCCAGCACATCTCTGGAATATAAAATAGACATTATCACAGAATTGTAAACATCAGAAAAAGAAACCAAACATAGATGCTGTCAGGAGCCTGCCAGCTGCTATCAGGGATAACCAGCCAGCCAAGTGTCCATGCACCGGCTCCATCAAGGGAACCTTGGTGTAGCTGCATGTGCCTGGAGAAGCCAGCCCTGCATCCCACCACCTCCATGGAACCCAGGATAGGATAAACCCAGGTGCCTGACCCAACCCCTACACTGCATATGGGCACAACGCAGGAAGTACCTGGGACCCCACAACCAGGTTGTCTGAAGGAACCCAGGAAAATGTCAAGACAAAAGGCAATCTCAGACCTTTATCCCACACAGAGCGAGTCTATCAGACATAGAAATGGAGGAAATTGGAAATTGCACACCTTAAGTTTCAGAAAGAATAGCAACTGAAATAATGAAACAACTTCGTGATCCTGTGAAGGTAATCAAATCAGAAATAATATCTCAGGTAAAAGAACAAATGGAAAACATAATGAAACATAATGAGCATATCTAAAGAAGATGTAGATAAAATAGAGATGCATTGGATAATGTTGGAAACCTTGAATGAACAATACAGGAAAGAACTACAATGCCTAAAACAGATTCAATGAGATATCCAGGAAATTAAAAACTCCATTGAAAGCTAGAAAAACCACTTGAAAGAAACTGAAGATAGGATATCAGACCTTGCAAAAGGAAAGATCTCTTAAAATAACAAAGAACCAAGAAATAACAATTTGACAGCTGCAAGATGATGCAAAGAAAAATAATTTAAGGGTGATAAGTGTGTGTAAAAACAGGGGTCAACACAAATGGCATAAAAAGATTATTTACAGACACAATCGCAGAAAACTTCCCAAGCATGGGAAAAGGACCTTACATACAGATAAATGAGGCATACTAAACTCAAGCTAGCCATTATCAAACTAAATCTATATCCAGACATATAATAATCAAGATCCTAGAAATTTGACACAAGAACAGACTACTAAAGGCTGTTAGAAAAAAGTAGCAAATCACTTATAAAGGAAAACCCATCAGAATCATGGCACACTTCGCAACACAAGCCATCAAGTCAAGAAAAGTTTGGAGTGAAGTGTTTCAAATCCTGAAAGAAAACAGCCACCAACCCAGAATGTTGTACCCTGCAAAACTGTCTTTCAAAATTAATGGAGAAATAAGAATCTTCCATGATAAAGAATAACTGAAGGAATTCATGACCACCAAACCAACCCTATAGAGAATGACGAAGGATATTCTAGAGAAATAATGATGACCATGGTTTCAGGAATAGTAGCTACCTGGGGGATTGCAGGGCAGGCAGTTGAACTGAGGGGAATTGTAGGGGACCAATGGCAGGAGGGTAGCATGATAGAGAAGAGCCAGTGTATGCTGATTGTAACCATTAATGTAGATGGCCTCAATTCACCAATAAAAAGGAACATGGGCAAAGTGGATTAGGAGACAAGATCCATCAGTATGTTGTATACAAGAAACACATTTGACTCAAAAGAAAATTCATGGACTAAAGATCGTAGGAGACAAGACAATGCTACATGTAATGGGGACCCAGAAAGAAGCAGGCATAGTTTTCCCATCAACCATGTAATGGATAGGAAAGATACGATATTTTTATCAAACAGAAAGCTACTCAGCTATAAAGAAGGATAACCTTGAGGCTCTTGTAGATAAATGGAAGCAATTTGAGATCATGCTCATGAGTGAAATGGTTTGAACTCATGTGGGTGAACATTGTGTTGTCTCCCTAGTGTAAAAAACTGAAGGATTTAGTGAGAGCCAATGTGTCCAATAGATATTGTGGAGGTGAAAGTGGAGGAAATGTCTAAAAAGGGAATGTGGTAGCCATTGTTAATTTCCTATTATCTTGTTTTGAAGGCCTGTATCATTGTTTGATTTGGTTTGGTTTTACTATGTTTTGCTTTATTAGATTCTATTATGTCTGATGGTATTGGCAGCTATTTTGAAGATAATGAGATATATTATGGTAGCCATTGTTGATTTCTTATTATCTTGTTTTGAAGTCCTGTATCACTTTCATTGTTTTGTTTTGATTGGTTTTATTCTGTTTTGTTTGATTTTATTATGTCTTGTGGTGTGGGCAGCTATTTTGAAGATAATTTTGAGGCATTATGGTAGCCATTGTTGGTTTCCTATTATTTTGTTTTGAAGTCCTGTATCACTCTCATTTTGTTTTGATTGGCTTCATTCTGTTTCATTTTGTTTGATTTTATTTTCTTTAAAGTAAAATTTTTTTAAAAAGTAAAAAAAGCAAAAATCCTCATGAATATATTATACTGAAAATAACTGCTTATTGATTTGTCTCTCTCTGAAGGCTACACATTTCTCCAAATCAGGAACTGCATCATTATTTTTATCTTTGAATATCCGTGACCTTGCGAAGTGTCTACATTAGTTGTCAATTAACATTTACTAGTTGAACTGAAAAATTTATGCAGTAGCAGTATATCCATTCAGATAAAACAGTGATGCTCAGAGATGTAAAACATCATATTTTACTCAGTTTGCAATGGGCAGCATTTAATCAGTTTAGTTCAAAGTAATTGTAAAACTCCTTTTCTACAGTATTACCTAGATTAATGAATATTCTTGGACCATATCAAAAAGTAACAAAGTATGCACACTCTGTTGACAGATTTGTTTCTCTTCCTTAAACTTAGAACATCCATATTTTAACCTAAAATTCAAAGGACAGAGAATTTTTAGAATAGAAAAAAGTTTTAGACTCATAGGTACTTTCCATGAACTTGTAGAAATTGCTGCATATTTAGCTTTTCTTTGTTTAAAATCGATTTCTTTCCTTCTTAATGTAAGAACCAATCTTTTTGACTTGGAAATTCAGAAAGTTTTGACTTCCAATGAGAAATGTATGGTAGTCAGACAACTGAACATATTAATGTTCTTTATTCTATTCTTTCATCTGACTCCTTCTCTATGTTTTTGGTCATTGCTTGATATTTCTGTTTCATACTCTGCATTTGTGAAATTCACCGATAGCTTTTTTTTTTTTTGAGATAAGGTCTCACTATACTGTTCAGGCTGACTTTGAGCTCACTTTGTAGTTCAGGCTGGTCTCAAACTTGCAACGATCTCCCTGCTTCAGCCTCCTTAGTGCTGGGATTACAGGTGTGTGACACCATGTCCAGCTACTCATAGCTTCTTAAGAGGACTTTATTTCTGAATTCTGAAAGGATCCTAGAAAGTTTTTAAACTGTTATGAACAGTAACAACAACAAAATGTGTTTGGCATGAAAAATATTTAATGTACTACGTTTAAAACCTTCTGCTAATTTTTCTCCTCTGCATCTTATCCAGGTTGAAATAAAAAACATTGGAGAGATATATAAGATAAGAATAGGACGTGATGGAACTAGTGGACCACCTGAGTGGAGCTTGCAGAGGGTAATCATGTTCCTTATTTTGCACTTCATAGTTATTCCGTGATGAAAAGAAGCAAGCAGGCCATGTAAGGCAATAGGAATTATAGCATATTTTACAAAATTCTGTAAGTAATGTGAACCCAATTTTTGTAGACAAAACACTATAAAAATGGCTCATTCTTGTAAGTACTTAAAAATAGCATTTTACAGTGATATTTGCAAAAGTAACCATTTTTCATGGAAAAAATCTGAAGAATACAGTGAAGTGTAAAAATAGAAATATGCTGGTACTGGTCTTAGACTGTAACTCTGATGACTCCTTTTCTTCAGAACTTTTTTCGATGAATCTCTCTCATGTGCTTGTGTACTTTCTCTCTCTTAATTACATATGTATACATGTGTAATAAAATACAAATATATGTAAAATGTATTTGTCATAAATACATTATATAAAAATATATGTATTTTTCCCTTTTAATGAAATTCAATCTTGCCATGTATATACTTTTGGATTCTGTTTTTTTGAATTTTTAAATTTAGCCATGGCAATAATGCATTTGTTGAGTACCTAAAATATACCAGTTGCCTCACAAAATAAACTGCATTTTTACCTAATAACAACTCTTTGATTGAGGTAATATTAATATTCCTATTTTATAGTTAAGACTATTGAGGCTCAATAAAGTTAAATGATTTTACTAAGTACACTTAGTAAATTGGCTTACTGTGTATGTTGTACTCCAGAAACTGAAATCTTAGTCATTGCCCTTTGACCCTAAAGTTTGTTTTAAAAATAGATGGTAATTAAACTCTTAGAGGTCTTGAGATTTCTGAGTGGAAATAGTAGATTATAATAGAGCAACATGACATAGTTTACATTATTAAGCATCTTTGTTTTCTCATTCTATGCCTTTCACTGACTTCTTTATAGTAGATACGTATTTTGAAATGACTAATGTTTAAAATTTTAGATTAAAATTATAGATTCATAAAATATTTTCTGTTTTAAGTATTTCACAATTATATCTGTGATTTAATTGTTGTATCTTTGTATAATAAAGCAAATAAGAAAATAATTTTAACACATAGGCAACATATGTGCACATATGCAATATGCATATGCAATATACGTGCATATGCACATATGCAATATGATGACATGTATTCTTATAGGAACTAATGAGTACACTGTAGTCAGTCAAGATGTATTTCTTAGTACCTAATGTTTGCCTTGCATGGTGCTGGATGCTGTAGAGAATGGGAAGAAATCATACATACTATCAAAACATTTCAGAAGTGAGGCAAAGAATGACCTTTTAATAAAGTGCAAAAATTATAACCTCCAAAGTTTTAGTAAAATTACATTCTTTGTACTTGTGAGTTTCTAGGAAAGATAAACACTTTTAAAAACTTGTCCAGGAATTAAGTCTGCCTATAGTCAATAATTACTAATATGGATTGTTCTTTTTATAGGGCCTTTTGAGTGGGAAGAGTGTTTCTGTTGCTGTAACAAAATAACTGTCTCAGGCTAGGGATTTAGCTCAGTGACATAAGTGCCTGCCTGGCAAGCATGAGGTCGTGAGTTCAATCTCCAGAACAAACAAAACAAAACAAAACTGTCTCTGGGGTAATCTTTAAATGAAAGAAATCTGTTTAGTTCATGGTTCTGGAGGATGTAAGTGCAAGAAAGGTGTCATCCATTCCTCTGCTTAGTAATCAAAGGTTTGTGTGAAGAGTAAACTGGGTAGGACATTAATTAACTAACGAATGTGACTAGATTAAGTAATGTTAACAGGACACTAAGTAATGTTAAAGGGACATTTCCTACAGTTAAATTTGTTTTTATTTTGAAGCACTTTCCAATTTATTTAAAAAGCACTAAACTGAAGAACTTTGATTTCACCTAGATTCTCCTGTTATTAACCCTGTACCTCATTTGCTTCTTTATTCTCTGTTAAAATATATGTGTGTATATGTGTGTATATCTGTGTATTGATCATTTGAGAAATTTACTGACATGAAGCCCAATAATACTTTAGCCATGTAATATCTTATTCATCATAAAATTTTTACCCATTTTTTTTTTTTTTTTTTTTGCGGCACCAGGGATCGAACTCACAACCTTGCACCTGCCAGAGCAGGCACTTAAGCCACTGAGTTGAGCTCCTGACCCTAGTTTTTTGAGGCAGAGTCGCACTATGTAGCTCAGGCTGGTCTTGTGCCCGCGTTGTAGCCCAAGCCGGCCTCGAACTCTTAATGCTCCTCCTACCTCAGCGTCCTGAGTGCTGGGATTAAAGGCGTGCACCACCACGCCCGGCTTACCCATTAACTTTAGTATCCATTGATATTTCTTGTGTAAGTTACTTAGTACTCTGATGGTTACCAGTTTATGATTTTCAGATTCTGTTGTTATTTGTTCATTTCTTGTCATTCTATTACAAAGTAGAAATTTCTCTACTCTTTGCTTAAAAATTTCATTTGTTTATACCATTTATTTTCTGTATATTTGGATTCTACACTGTGGATTCAATAGATGGAAAATATTTTTTAAAATTGTGTTTCAGCTGGGCATGTTGGTGCTTCCCTGTAATTCCAGTAATGAGGAGGCTGAGGCAGGATGATCACTATGAGTTTGAGGCCAGCCTGGGCTACATCATGAGTGCAAAGCACACCTCAACTGCATAGAAAGATCTTGGCTCAAAAACTAAAATAAAAAACAAGAAAAAATGTGTCTATACTCAAGAGGTGCAGAATTCCTTAAGTAACATTTATTAAGACCTGCTTATGTAGTATTTACATTGTGTCAGTTATTATAAGTTAACTGGAGATAATTTAAACTATTTTGGAGGAAGTACAAACTATATCATTTTATATAAGAAAGTTTAGTATCGTGGATGCTGTCATCCAAGGGCATCCTGGAACCAATCCCTTGTGGGATAGCTATATGAGCATGTACTTATACTATAGTAAACTATAGTATTATGATTTATTTTGATCCTTAAATCATCTTTGATTTGGCTGTTTAATACACGTCATTGTTCATTCTATGAGGGGTTCATTACTTTCTCACATAGAAAAAAGATATTTCAGGCTTATTCAATGCCTGGGATCAGCTACTTTTCAAGAAGCTGTGGTTTCTTTTAGTGGAGTATGGTAGTTAGAAGAAACCAGTGTTTACATGAGACATACAGAGAAGTTATTTTTCCCTCTGTGTTATTTTCTACCCATCTCAGCCCAGAGACCACTTTTCTTGATGTGATAACTTGGCCATGCCATCTGCTTTCACAAGATGCACCCAATGAATGTTTCCATGGTGCAGTGAGACTATAAAATACCAAGCTTTTTATTCCTCTTTTGGAGACTCACAATATACTAAAGACTCTAGGATCCCCCCTAGTAAAGATATCTCTTTCAAACATTTCCAAAACTAAACATACCACTAGACATATTTTTCAGGTACAGACTATTAGCATTCTATGAAATAGTATACATTATTGTAAGGACTTGAGGTGTTTGGGTGCTAAACTAGTGAAAAGACTGTAGGAGGGAGGCAGTGTGATTCATGCAAGTTGTACTGGGTGATACCTGCACAAGTTTGTATGTGGGTATGTTCCTCCCAGCAGGTGCCTGTCCAGAGGCTTCAGTGCAGGGGGTGTTCAGGAGAGGAAGAAGGCAAGCAAACTCCTTGGGAGTCTGAGTGGCATCTCTGTGCATACAGTGGCAGTGATGAGTGTGTGTCAGGAAGCTCTGAAGGCCTGATGCAGCAGCTAAGGCCTTATAATGACAAGATGCTGTCTTCCAAATATATATATCAGTGGTTGAGTGAGGTTTTGTATGGCATGCAGAGCAAACTCTTAATGGCCAAAGATTTGCTTGCTGGGGCTGTGTTTTTATTATGATAAAAATTTGAGCTGTTTTAAAGTTCTTGTGTTTGTAAAACTTTGAGATTGGTAGCCATGAACTTTTGTCTTAATGGATTTTAGCCTTCATGAAGAAATAAACAATATAGTGACCAATATATAGAGGTCATCTTTAGTATTTGAATCATTTGTGTAACAGTTATACACTGGGAAAAACAATTTATGTTTGTATGAAACTAATAATTGTTAGTATTATATAAGGGCTTGTAATCTACATGATTTAGAAAATGACTAGCTAATATATTTAGCTATTCTTTTGAATTCCCCAAGACTATTGAAAGTTCTGGAAGAAGTGAGATCAACATGTGATTCCAAGAAATCACTTATTTTAGAAACTTATAGGTGGGTGAATTACTAGATTATGATGGTACATCTAACAGAAAGTGATGAATTCACCTTAGATCTGGCCTTAGCCATTACAGTGATACAAAAATAGAATGAATATTGATCTTTTATTGTTTTAAATTGTGGGTATAGAAACAAGATTGAATAGCAAACATATTGTAATTAGAGGGGAAGACCCAAGTGAACGTTCAAGTGCTAATAGCAGTAGGTTAATAATAAGAACAATGAAAGTATTTTCTGGAAGAATTGAGAAGGCTGTGTTGAAAAAGAGAACCTTGAAGAGTGGAGACATACAAGTGAGGGCAAAGCTAGGAGAGATGGTGAGTGGAATGTTATTTGAAGATTGCCTACTTTAGTTATCAGGGATGTGTGTGGATTGTCATGAAATATTATGTAAAATTATTTCTTTGCCAATGAAAGAAAGTGTCTATTTGTAAAGGTAAGTAGCTTTACATATTTAAGTGGTCTTTAAATAGACTGGAATTTGTCAGTCACAAGTTGCTTGAACTTGTTTATGTAAATTCAGTTGATAAATACATGGACAATTTATAGGCCTTTCATCACCATCTCTTGCATTGCTATTCAAGTGTGTAGAAAGAATTCTTTGTAGATCATTACCATCTTCCGTCTAACAGCCTCCATTCTTTAACTTTGTGCTCAGTTTTGCACTGTTGTATTGGAAGCTTATTGGTCTGCAAAGCAAGATTTTATTCAACCATATATATTTTCTCAGTGTCACAATCTAGTAATTCATCTGTTTTCTTTATCATTCTTTTAATCGATATTTGCCCTTTTATATTGTATGGACTATACTAGTCAAATTAACTTTGTATTTTAGGACACCTTAGGATCAGAATTTTCCTTTTATTCTTCAGTATGTCAGGATGTGAAGAAGAGAGCATTAGGTCTTTCCTTGGATTTTGGTGCTGAAGCAAACAATAATATAGATGTATAAAATTATACACAATTGCCCTTATATTCAGAGTAGTGTTACCTCATGAATTTAATTTGTTTTACAATTTTGGAGAAGATGTCCACGGTTGTATTTGTTACCCAGTGTGGAGTTTGCAAACCAAAGAAATATTTTGTTAAATGCTTTTGTTTGAGGACCAAATTGTTTGCAAACAGAAACATTTGTGAACCAAGGTATTTCTGTATTTCATTAAGCACTGCTAATGCACTCATTGTTTAGAAAGGGTCTATTAGATGCTTGAGCATACCAACATGACTAAGGTACAGTTCCTGTCTTAAGATAATTTATTCTTCGTATTTGACTCTATGCTTTGTTTCTCCTTAGAGCTGTAATTTTAATTATTTTATACCAGTGAAGTACCTCCAGCCCCCAAGATTTATGGAAGGAACTAAACCTCATGTTTTAAGCAGGAAGGATGGACAATCTTAGTTATTATAACCTCGGTGTAGAATTCTAGTATATTAATTCTAGTATATTAATTATCACCATATGTCTGTTCCATTCAGCTATTCTTAGGACATGCATTTAACTACTTGGCTGAAATTTCTTAAAGTAATCCAGAAATTTTAAATTTTTAAGAAACTAAGTGAGTTTTTATGGTAATTTTCTCTTGTGGAAGAACTAATATTTACTGTTGTAAGTCAGCAGGGGGAGCTCAACAAATGAATTCTAGTTCTACTGAGACCATTCCTAAAATTGTTTCTGTTCATTTAGGAAATTACAGTAGGTGCTAAATATTTTGTGTGCGTTGTGAAATACTTTGTAAAGTATTGATGTTAACTGAAGGAAAATCATACAGTCTTGCTTGTTTAGGGAATATGGGATAATCTTACATGGTTGAGCCCTTGGTGTGTGTCATGGTTAGGTTAAGATATAGCCTGGAGCATTTCAGAGCATTGAGCCATTCACATGGTGAGTGATGAAACAAGTCCATAGCCACTTTTGACACTGGGTCCTGTGCTGTTTTCACATGTTGACTATGCTACTTGCTACCTGTATAAAATGACTCAAACAGAAAAGGAACTTTCTCACAAACCTTGCATTTTTCTGAGTCTTTACATTGAAGTAAGTCATAGGTTTTGGTGAATTTGTTAATATTTTAAAACTGCTATTTCTTGATAGAGTATGATAACCTATATAATATGAGCTGCAGGCAGTCTTGAGATTAGCTAAAGTAGGTAAGAGATGACTTTAGTTAGTTTGAAGTTTTAGGGTGTCTCCTGAGTGTTTACAGTTTTGCTTCATTTTCAGTTAGTTTCTCACTTCAGGGTTCTAGAAAGAAGCACTGAAGAGAAAGAGCAGTTTCTGAAATGCAGTAAGAAAAATAGTTTGTTTTTGAGGATTTTCTAGTTCAGTGAGTAGCAGGAAGCACCAGTTTCTTCTCACAAAATCTCTAGTCAAATCTTTAATCTCAGAAGACTCCAGCAGTTTATAGGAACATCCTCAAAGCTGCACCAGCTTATCTGAACCAAGGATAAATTCTTGCACTTGATAGTCACTCTGTCAGTTGTAAATACCATAGTTGATCCTTCGCATAGTCCTTATAACAAATAGGGTGTTAGCACAAGGCCCAGGAGAAGAAGCAAGAAAACTGAAAGTCAAGTGTTGATTTTGCATCTGATTTGCAAGGACCTTGTTCTCTGAGAACACATTGAAATCTTATTATATTTTCATACCACTGACTCTAGAAAGAAAGTACTATTGACTGACCTTGGTACTCATACTCCACTCCCTACAGCAAAATCTCATATAGTAGTGTAAACATTTTCAATGTCCAACAAATCTGTTGCTGAGTATTTATGTTTATTTTTTAGAGAAAGATTTGTATACATTGAGTGTATAATGAGAGTGAAAGTATTGCATGTATTTTTGTTTTATGGGAAAAAATGATTTATGCCATTTCAGGGTAGAGTTTCTAAAACCAGTTTTTCTCAACTTTTCTAACCTTAATACATTCTTTTATAGTACATTCAGTGTCGAGCATAAAACTGTAGCTGTACAGATCTCAGAAAGCAGGCTTTTTTTTTTTTGGTTGTATATCATTTCTCCTCTAACTGAAGACAAGATGAAATTTAGGCTTAAATGAAATATGTGAAAGATGTTTTATAAAGCAAAGTAGAATGCAAGTATAGATAGTGATAATTGTTGTTGGTTACTGATAATTATATTTAGTCCTGAATGTAATGGGCAGGAAAGATGAAGAGCCAGTCTAGTGTGGCTGATTCACTCTGTGCTTATGACCCTAAGTTTTCTGGCTCCCTGGGCAGCCCTCTTTCCCATCTGATCCTTAGAACCTGCTCAATTGTATACTTACTTCAATGCTTGTTATGGTTAGGCAAAAAAGAGAGCTAGGGGATTTACTAAGGGGAGAAAATTAGCAGGCGAGTTAAAACCAGAAAGAATACCTAAGTTAGCGCTAGCACTTACAGTTTAGACAGGAACAGACCCTTTTGTCCTGTGTTTTTTTTTTTTTTTTGGTACTGGGGATCAAACTCATGACCTTGCACTTGCCAGGCAAGCACTTGTGCGGCTGAGTTATATCCCAGGCCCTCTTCTGTCTTCTTTACTGAATTACAAATGACCAGACTGGTAGCCATTTTAAGGAATGCATGTAAGAATTCTACAGCCTGGGATCTGGGAGAACAAAAATGTTGAACAACTTTATTGTTGGGATAGTTTGAGTGAAAGAGACAGAGATGTTGTGAGGTAATGCTTACTGTCTTACATGATTCATGGCTGTTAATGATCATCTCATGAGAAAGCTCAGCTTTGGGAAGCAATGCCCTATGTCTAGTCATTTGTAGTTTGCAAACTATTTTCCATAAGGTGTTTCCATCTCTCTCTCTCTCTTTTTACATAAGACAATCTTTAGTCTGGTGAAACAAGTTACAATGCTAATATATCAAACGAGGACCTGAAGATCACAGGTTATCTGTGGAACTTCTACCTAAGGCCATACACCTAGAAAGTAATAGTGCCAAGATGTAAAACCAGGTCCCAATCCAAATCCATGTTTTGTTCCACTTGTCACATGCCTTTTATTGGCCAGGCTTATCTATTATGTTCTTCCAGGAATTCTACCCTCCTTTATTAGTTTAACAATTGAAAAACTATCGTTTTGTGTGAAAACATAAACACAATTTGAGATAAGATCTATGTATCTCTCTATTTACTTGTATCACTCTTTAATTATGGAATTATTTACTAAAGATTAGCTTTATATCCAAAGATCTTTCAATTTTGGCACTACTGACAGTTGGAGTTAGATAATTCTTTGTTGTGGGAGGCGGTCTTGTGCATTAGAGAATGTTTATCGTCATCTCTGATCTCTGTCAAATACACCCCAGTACTTTCTCCTCTCCCTCATAATCAAATTGTGACACCAAAAATGATTACAGACATTATCATATATCACCTGGGGACAAAAATATCACCTGGCTGAAAATGACTACATTTTCCCTTTTTTGCTTTAAAAAGATTATGTCAACTTAGATTCTTTTTCTGTTTTGAGATATCCTGGCTTTGAAGGTAATTGGAGTTCACTGCGAACCTCTACTCTAGAGGGTTTCCAGGGGAGATAGTGGAATTGTGCTTATGTAAAATCAGTGAGACTCTCAAAAGAGTACCTCTGAGGTTGAAGATATGGTGATTCTGAAATCAGACATTGCCAGTTTTCACAGCGAGTATACCATAGAGGAAGAAGCTAGTGAAATTTTACATAGAATAAACATAAAAATTTTATATTTCATTGAGAAGACTTCCAAGTCTAGAATCTAAAAGTTCCATTGACCATTTATGACAAAACATGATTCCAACTGAAATTCTTACTATCCTGCAGTATTTGAAACCTATATAGAATCTATATAGAATTTAATATGTGTTTATTAATATTCTTTAATTTAGTCCATATTATTTAAAAATTTTGGATCTGTACCTCACAGATAACCTATAAAATCTTCATGACAGGGATAGTTTTTCTTTGCTAAACTCCCATCTATGCTAGTGTGGTGTTGTGCCACATCCCTATAAGGAATTTCCCTGCAATGAAGGTAAGGTTCAGTGTTCCCACTCGCAGAGTCATGCACACACCAGGCAGTAGAGCTGGGAACTTCCCTTCACTCTTGGATATATATATATATATATATACATATATATATATATATATATGATATACATATATATATATATCATATATGTATATATTTGTTTGTTTAACTTTATTTTCAGCCACTTGAGGAGTATATTCCTAGCTTAGGGAGTAGCATCTCTTTCTGTTCCAAATAAAGCAGAACAGAAGATCTTACTTGATCCAGGAAGAGAAATAAAAAGGATTACATACCCTCTTTTACTGCTGAAATTTTAGCAAAAAAAAAAAATGGCCATAAATAGAATCTCAGCTATGGGATGCTGATCACTCTCCTTTCATTCACCACTTCTGCCATCTCTCTAGTCTCTGGAGCATTAGAACAACTAACATTTCTTACAATTAGGCAGAGGGTCACAGACAATTGTATTTGAGTGTTGTAGCTGACTGGGACTAAAAAGAATATACACTCTATGATTTGTTTCTTTCTCTTGGTATATTGAATTTTCTATGTAATTCCCATAAAAGTAAAGTGTCATATGTTATAGTATGTGTGGGGAGGGGGGCATTTCCGAGTTTAGGAGAATATATTTTATGAATATCCTTTATATTTATGTATAAATTTGGCTAGTGTTAACAGGAAGAATTTATACAGTTCATGTAACTTCTGCATATTTCTTATGTGTAATGGTATCTGTTCTCTATAATCTGGTGAAAGTTATTATTTCATAAAAAGTGTTTTCATGGCCTTTTGCCTGGGTGAAATACATATGAAATCAAGCATTTATGGACAGATCTGTGATGTAATCATATCACCTGTATTGACAAATACCTACTTCACTTATTCATTTAATCATTCGTTCATCAAACAGCACAAAACTACCTTGTGAAAGCTTGAGGGAGTACCAATGTGAGTTTGACAAAGTCTCTTTTCTTAATGTCAGTTGAAGGTGTTAAGTCATGAAGGCTGTAGCTTGACATAGATTACAAAGTAAGGTGCCTAACCAAACTAGGGGCTCATAAAAGACATTTTAGAAAGGTTATATCCTAGCCATGTAGTGAAAGTCAGGCATGCTGAACACAAAAGCTAAGAGTATAAGAGATAAGCAGATAAGAGTATGCATGAAGCCTGTTAAGAGAAGACATTTCTAGCTCATGGAACAAAAAACAGGTAAGTAGGACTGGAGTATTAGATATGAAAAAGAAACATCTAGAAAGATTAGACCCAGTCATAAACTCCTTGTTGGGTTGAGGACTGTGGATTTTATATGGTAGGTAGGATTATTGAAATAGTCTTGAGAAGTGTATAAAATGGTCAGACTTTTAATTTAAACTGCCTAAAAGCAGGGTTGAGAAACAGCAAGAAAGGCAGACAGAGGGTCATGGTCATGAAGTCTGAGAGTAATCACCTGTAACATGGTAGTGTCTGTCCCTAGAAAAGGAAGAGGAAAGTAAGGAGGGGGGATCAAGACCTTATTTAGAGTATTAACTAATATCTTAAAAGGAGTAGGGAATGTCATCCATTCTGATGGGGGGAAGAAAAGTCCTCTGCTAGTCTCCTGAGATATCAAGGAGAACATAATGGAGGGCAGCATTTGGGTGAAATAGCTACCGAAGGAGCACGCCCTGGGGAGGTGTGCATTGAACATCCTCTGGACAGGCAGGAAAAGACACTGTGTGCTGGAACATGTGGGCACTTTGACTTTGGCAGTGGTGGGCACAGCCTACAGATATTTAAAGAATTCTGCTGTGTAGCTGGCTTTAATATGAACTCTATTTTGGAGTTTTCCTGTAGATTACCTTTTTTAGTGACTCTCTTAGGAAAGCCTGAGATAGTCAGATCAGAGTGCATTTCAAATCTTCAAGCTTCTATTTTCTTATCTATAATGTAAGAATTTTATGAGTTCACTTGGTGACAATCAAAAGATGATTAAAACAAATCACATAGAATAATACTTGGCCAGTAATAACAGCCTAATAAACAATAGCCACTAGAATGCTATTACTGTTAACAACCACCACCACCACCAACACAGGAGCACAAAGATTATATTTTACCAAGCCTGGGGTGCATTTTGAATTCTGACTTCTGTGAGAAATTGAGAATCATGCAACTTGACCATTGTTTCTTCCAATCCCAGGTGACCATGCAACATATAAAAAGCAAGAAGGTCTTAGATTTTGTAGCAAATGCAGGTCTGTCTCAGATCCAAAAAGATGGAGACCTTATTTGTGAGCTTCCTTTAGTCAGAGAAGGACAACCTATTTTTCCAGGTATATTATTAATATACATACATGTCATATTTATTCTTGTAGCTGCTTGAATTTATTTCTGAAATATTCACTTGTGAGATACTTTTTCCTACTAATATGGGAGTTATTTTACCCATTGTGAAGTGACTTTTTCATTGTCACATCATGAATCATTGGTGGATTTGGGATTAAACACATCTCAAAATGGTTCTTATGGTCCAGCTACTGTCACAGAGGCTGAGTCTGTGAGAGATAAGAAATGTCGTGGCCTTGTCTCATTTGACTTTGTTGGGGATTAGCGGGGCACTTCATACCATCACTCACTTTGAGTTTATTTCCTTATCAAAGCCTTGCATCATTTTGAACTTTAGGCATTATACATTTTCACCCCTCTCTTTAAAATACTAAGTATAAAATGTCCTATGTCATATGTACAAAAAGAGCCTTTCAAAGAATGTTTTATTTCTCCTTTGGATAAAGCTATTAACCTACTGTGCATTTGTTAATGACGTAAAAATCCTCGTTTATAGTTAAAATTCAAGGGTCAAAAGTCTCTCAATATATGCAGAAAGTCCAGATTTGAGAAAATATATAGTATCGTGTTTTTAAATATGGCTTGAGAGCTTATGAATCTGCATTCTACTTGTATGAACTGTGAAATAATAGATTTCTTCTTGCTTTCTCTTCCCATTGCTTCACTAGTAGTAAGATACCATGTTGATGTCTACACTGGACAGTTGAAACAAGCAGAAACAGAAGCAGAAGTCTCCCTCTGTCTCTATGGTGAGAGGGGAGATTCTGGCCTTAGATTGCTGCACAAATCTAACATGCCAGTAAGATTCCAAAGAGGACAGGTGAGTCTGTGTAAGGGACTCTTTCAAGTTCTTGTCAACCTATCTGATCATGGTCACATGTGATTTAAAATCTAAAAAATGCTTGACACTCTTCAAGTCTAGTTTTGGAACATCTTTAACATACGTCTGAGGTAGGCGGAGCGTTGTGGGTTCGAGGCCGGCTTGGGCTACAACGCGAGCGCAAGGCCGGCCTGAGCTACACAGTGCGACCCTGCCTCAAAAAAACCAGGGCTGGGAGTTTGGCTCAGTGCCTTAAGCCTGACTGCATGATATTTTTTGTTTTAGAAGTGGTTCTTAAAAGAAAAGTATTACATGCTAAAACCTATAATGAATAATAGAACAAAGAAAAAGACATTAAAAATTAGTGATAGTGTAAGGAAAAGACCAAACTGTATTGTAAAGATATCAGAGAAAATGTATATGAACATGCTCTGTCAGAACTGAGAACTACAAAGCATTATTCTAAAATGTCAGACCAAACAAGGACCATTATATATCTTGTAACACTACCATGGCTGTTCTTTTAACATCTCAAAACCAACTACATTATATTATGTTTAAAATTCTTCATTATTCTCTTTTATCTTTTTCATATAAATATGATCCTTACTCTGTATTAGTTATTTGGGATAGATATCCCATTGTAAGGTTAATTTTAAACGTTACTTTGGTATATATGGAAGGAAGATACTTCTTGGAGATCTGAAATTAAGGCTTAGGGAGTTGTTGCTTAAAGATAAAGTTTTAAGGAAGAAGACTCCTTAAACTAGTTTGAGAATATTGTTTCTCAGATCTATTGCTGTAGTTGGTGAAATATTATGAAACAGAAAGTATCTTGAAGATCACCTCGGTATTTTATTCATCACTCTTGATTACACAGAAGCTTTGATTAGAATGAATAAGAAAGGGAACTCCCTTTCTGGATGAGACAAAAAATTATGCCTATCTTTTGCTTTTACAAGTGTTATGGTTTAGATTGTTAATGTCTTCTAAAAGTCTCATGTGTCCAAATGTAGAACTTTTGGGAGGTGATTGGATTATAGGGTCACTGTAATCATCAGTGTGTTTATCCATTGATGAGTTCCATAGCTAAATGTGCTGTTAGTAGGTGGGGCCTGGTTGAAGGTGAATCATTGGCGATGTGACCTTGAAGGATGTATTTTGTCCCTGGATTTTCCCTTCTCCCTCTGTTTCTTGGCTGCTGTGGATTGAGAGCACCTATCCTCTGCAGTGCCTTGCTGCTATGCTGTTTCTTTTTTGGAGCCAACCAACCATGGAATGAGTCGTCTAAAACTCATGAGCCAAAATAAACCTATCCTCAAAGTTATGGGTGTCAGATATTTTGTCCCAGCTATGGGACTAATACAAATTAGGATCACAGAAGTGTGATCATTGCTGTGACTGCAGCTGACCATCTGGTTTAGAAGCCTTTGGAACTGGTTTGGAGGAGGAATTTGGAAAACTTTTCAGCTGCCAGTAGATCTCTAGAAGACTATACACAGAGATTGATAGGTGATTCTGGTTGGAGTTCAGAAAGCCAAAATGTTGATAGAAATGTGGATGGTAAAGGTCAAGCTCTTGAGATTTCAGCTTGGAACAAAGATTCCCTTGGCAATTGAATTAGAGATCACGTGTGTTGTACTCTGCCAGAAAATGTGTCCTCATATTACCCATGTTCTGAAACTTTGCCACAATTGAGAATAAGCATGGTGGATTAATTAATCTGGTGGAGAAAATTGCAAGACAGCCCAGTCATTCAGGCTGTGGTCTGAGTACTTCTGGTTTAGCCAGATTTATGGTGAGAATCAGTGGCAAAAGAAAGAAATAATTGAACAATTTCAATTTGGGCTCATGAAGAACTGTATGTGAAGATGGGGCCAGAAGAGATTTGGCAGCTGAAAAACTAGTACTATTTATTAGAAAGGAACCAATATTTGTACAAGGACAAGAAGAAAGATGCCTTGAGGGCATCTAAGGAATAAGGAAGATCCCACCCATCTCAGGTTCTGGAGTATAAAAGGATAGAATCTTTTGAAAGACAACTTTAGAAGAGAGCTTCAGGTTGCCTTGCTTATTGAGGGCACCTAGGGAAATGTTTCCCTGAGTTCAGCCTCCGAAGCCACTGATGTAGTGGCACAAGAAAGCTAAGTTACTGCTTGAGCTGCCAGCAGACTGGCATGTGAAGCTGACTTTTCAGATATGTAGAATGCAGGAGTAGTGGGGTCACGAAGGCTTTTACTCCAATTTAAAAGTAAGGCCTGGGAAGCCAAGCAATGTAGCAGTTAGAGGGTGGTGCCTAAATCTGTAAAATTAAAGCTGAAAGTACTGTGGAAATGCCAGGAAGCTGAAGCTGCCAGGAACATGGATCCTCTCTGTTGTGGAAAGCTACAGGCTGTGAGTACAACGAGTTCAAGAGAGAGGCCATGTGGGCTGCAACCAGCAAGGTTAAAGGGCCAGGCCTGCTCACATCTTCTGGAACTCACATCTCATGGTTATGTGTCCTGGAAGCCAAATATGGATTTAATGTTTACTCTGCTGGGTTTTGGTCTTGCTTTAGTCTGATTTCTTTTTATTGCCCTATTCCTCCTTTTTGGAGTGGAAATGTTTATCGTGTGCTATTGTATGTTGGAAGTAGTTAACTTTTTATTTTTATAGACACTTACAGCTAAATTTTGCTTTGAGTTTCAGAGAGATTTTCGATTTGAATTTTTCCAAAGTACTGCTGAAGCTGTTAAGACAGGCAACTCATAGAGATAGACTAAATACATTTTACATGAGATGGACGTGAGCCTTTTTGGGGCCAGGGAAAAATGTTATGGTTTATATCTCAAATGTTCCCCACACTTCTATGTGTTCAGAGGTGGTGGTTTTGAAAGGTGATTGGATCATGGGGGCACTATAGTCATCAGTGGATTCATTCACTGATGAGGTCAATAACTGAATGTGTTGTTGTGAAATGAGGAGCTGTGTTACTGGGAGTGTGACCTAAAGAGTGTATTCTTGTCCCGTACTCTTCCCTGCTTTCTCTGCTTCCTGGCTTTCTTGGATTCAGCACCTTTCCTTTGCCATGTGCTTATGTCCTGCATTTCTGCCTTGGAGCCAACCAGCCATGGACTGAATCCTCTAAGAACCATGATCTGGAACAAACCTTTCCTCCTTTAAGTTGTGAGTGTCAGGTATTTTATGTTAGTGTCAACAAAATGACTGATACCACAAGTGAACTTACAAGAACAGAAACAAAATTTTAGATGCAATGTTATTATTAATATTATTCTAAGAGATCAGCGACATTATTCTCTGAAGAAACTACTAAATTTGCATCAATCCCAGACTCCTCCCCTCCCACTTTATGTTAAATAGTGAAGGCTCAGTCACTTCTGGCTGTTTGCTACTTGTTTTGCCAGTATGGAGCATTTTGTGGCAGTGTTGCATCATACGAAGTTGCTAGGATGACATGCTAAAGTTTTCTAAGTCATTTTTATGATTGATTTTCTTCAGTTCATCATTATGTACATCATTTATCAGATACTATACTACAGACCAAATTTAAAATTGGGCAGGAGCTATAGTTGCAGTGAGTATATAAAGAAGAACAGAAGTGTGAATTTAATGGTATCAATCTGAAAGTGTAGAATTAGAGATATGAAAGTACTTTTTCTCCCTGATTCATTTAGAATTTTATATTATTATTTTCCTTGATGCATAAAATTTGATGGAACTGTCCTATAATTTCAAGAGGTTTATAGTAAAAAAAACTGGCAACAACTTTGGAATTTTATTATCAGAAGCACTACATACCAGTCACTACTTACCTCCTAAATCACTGATAGGGCTGGTGTTACTTTCTTTACATGGTGTCTAGTGATATCATTAAAAGCAGCTACTAACAGATCCCATTTAAATTCTATCTTCAAACCTGAAGTTAGTTTAAGATACAAAAAAAAGGTATTGTACAGTAGTTTAGGTTTGCCCCAAAGATAAGCCTGAGACAGAAATGTAGGTAGAAGTAGTTTATCTGGAAATGATCTACTTAAACCCCTGAAAAGTGAAGGAGTGGGGACATTGAGGCAAGAAGGGGAGAGAAGACAATAACACATTCCTCATTTAACGAGTGAGAACCAAGTTCCTCCCTGTAAATGGATTGTTAAATGAATTCGTTGCTAAATGAGGAATTGTATATAGTATGTATATTGCAGTATTTAGAAAAAATAGTCAAAGGAAACTCCAACTTGATGACTTTGCTTTTATTTGCGTAACTCTTAAACACAATACCGTAATGTATAACAGAACAGAGCTATAGTACTTTGCCAAGTAGTACAGTCAGCAAAAATCACAGTACTGTGTTAGCAAGGTGTACTTCACAGAAAAACAGATATTGGGGCTCTGTAAACAAGGTGTGCAGAACTGTACCAAGAAACAAGACAAGTTGTAAGTCCAAACACTGAGCCTTGGTTGTAAGTCCGAACAGTCGTTGAGTAGGTAGGCTGTTACATAAGAAATATCTACAAAGAATAATAGTGAACTGCTTATTGCTGGAGAACCTTCTTGCTAAGGATCTTCAGAGTTATCCTATAAAAATCCCTCGGAATTGTCTTTCCATGTGAAGCCTTCAGTCAAAGAAGCATGAGGCACAGGGCATTGAGGTAGGAAGCAATCAGCATGCCTAACCTAGCTACTACAGAAACAAGTGAACCCAAGAATGATTCCAGAGGACATGGGAGAGAACATCAGCTACATCTGCAACAAATTGTGATGTGCATCATGAAATGTCCACTTCTAAGGATAGCCTAGTAATTCAGGATAGTGAAAAAGAGATAATCTATCAAGGTACATCCAGTGAAATGCACAATACTTAGCTGGTTTACAGAAACATTGATTTTGCACTAGTAATGGTTTTCATCTGCTCTGAACAAGAGATGATTTCCATCAGTGACAGAGAACCAAAAGTTGAAACTCATTTATTATGTATGCAATTGTTGAATGGAAATTTAACATGGTAAAAATGCAGCCAGCAGTTAAGACAACCCATTCCATTTGAACAATACAAATAATAATGGATTTACAAATATTTACCATGAAATAGAGTAACTGTGGCTAATAGCCAAATGTCATTTCCAGGAAGTTTTCAGATTTAATTGAATTTATGACCCTTTCCTTTTAGGATAGTTATTCAAAATAACAACAATCCATGAAGAAAGAGTATAAGAAGGAATTCTTTTTATTCCCATCAGCATAGCCTTACCTTTAGGCTCTACATCTCTCTTGAAATGTTAGTATATTTTTGACATGAAAAACCAATTCTGTGTTTATTTTATTTCAAAAATTTGTATATGTTTGTAATACATAATATTTACTTTCATTTTTGGGAACAGATATCTATCTATAAATCTGTATCTATCGATCTAAAGTTTTATGATTTTCAAACCCCTTCCTCATCCCATGGTCTCCTCTTCCCTTCATCCCCTTCCCCATCTCCTAAGTCTGTATTTTACTTGTTAATTTACATTTTGGGTTTCTCAAATAAGAGAAACCATGGAAAAATTTGACTTCATGTGTCTGACTTATTTAATATTATAGCCTCAAGATCCATTCACTTTCCTGCAAATGACATGAATCCACTCTTCTTAATGGATGAATAAAATTCCATTGTGTAGATTTATAACATTTTCTTTATCCATTTATCCATTGATGGGCATTTGTGGAAGAACTGTTTTCAGAGCTTAGCTATTATGATTTGTGTACTGTTATAAACATGGATATGTATGTATCACTGTTGTATGACAATCTTTAATTCTTTTTGGGAATACAGCAGAGACACAGATGTATTGAATGGAATTTCTACTTCTAATTTTTGAGGAATAGTCATACTGATTTCCATAATTGTTGTACTAGTTAACATTCCTATCAACAAGGTATAAGAGTTCTTTTTTTCCCTTCATCCTTGTAGGGGTTCTGTAAGCAAAGGGAAAATAAAGGGACGCATACAATGAGAGTCAGCAAAATGACTTCCACCTGGCCAGCATAAGCAAGCAGCTTTTACTGAGATAAAGAACAAAGAAACTCATATAGCACATGCTTAGATTATATAACTTGTTTGCTTCTTGTCCTTATGAGACCTCGTGTTTTTATCTTGGGATATATTTCAAGACCTGTATTTTCAAGGCCTGTCAACCAGATGTGTCCAGGTCAAAAATGGAGTCAGTGTGGCCTCTCTACACATCCTTTCTGGCATTTATAGGTTTTTTTCTGTTCTTGATTATAGCCATTCTGAATAAGATGGGACCTCAGAGTTGTTTTGATATGTTTATTTTTCTAATGACAAAAGATGTTGAGCATTTTTCATGTACTTATTAGCCATTTTTACTTCTTTAAAGAAGTGTTTATTCAGTTTATATGCCCACTTTTTGTTTGGGTTATTTTGAGGGGGTTTAATTTTTCACATCTTTGTATACTCTAGATATTAGTTCTCTGGCAGAAGAGTAGCTGGCAGGTTTTTTTCAACCATGTAGTCTGTCTCTTCACTCTGGTTATTACTCTTAAATTTAATCCCACTTGTTGATTCTTGGTATTATTTGTTATGCTATTGGCATTCTGTTCAGAAAATCCTTGCTTATGCCTGTGGTCTCAGGTATTTTCCCTATGTTATTTTCAAGCAGATTTCATTTTTGGTCTGGGTCTTTGGTTCATTTTGATTTGATTTTTCAATGCGAGATGAGAACTATGGGTTCAGTTGCATTGTTCACATTGATAGACAGTTTTTCCAGCACTGTATATTAAAGACACTATCTTTTCTCCAGCGTATATTTTTAGTTCCTTTAAGAAAAATCATATGGCTGAGGGTGCAGGGCATTTTTTAAATGTCTTTTATTGTATTCCACTGGTCTATGTATCTATTTTTGTGCCAGTACCATGTAGTTTTTGTTACTATAGCTGTAAGGTTTCACTTGAATTTAGGAATTATGATACTTCGTGTTTTGTTCTTTTTGCTCAGTATTGCATTAGCTATGTTGGGTTTCCTCTTGTTGTATATAAATTTTAGGGTTTTTTTCTAGTTTTGTGAAGCATGGTGTTGATATGTTGATAAAAATTGTATTAAATCTTTTTATCAATTTTTGTAATATGGCCATTTTGATGAGATTGATTCTACCTATCGAGGAACAGGCAATTATTATACCTATCGAGGAACAGGCAATTATTATATAAGCTTTTTACCTCCTTGATTAGGTTGATTCCTGAAACATTATCGATCTTTGTGTGCTGATTTTGTGTTCTGTCATTTTGTTGAATATGCTTATTAGCTATAAGAGTCATGTGGTGGAACTCTTTTGGGTCTTATATGTAAGGGATTGTATCATCTACAAATAGAAATAATTTAACTTCTTCCTTTCCTATTCTTAATCCCCTTTATTTCTTTCTCTTGCCTGATTACTCTGGCTAGAGTTTCAACTGATATATTGAAGAGAACTAGTGAGAGTAGACAGCCTTGTTTCATTTCATTTTAGATAGAATGCTTTCAGTTGTTCTCTATTTAGTGTGATATTTGCTGTGGGTTTGTCAAAAATCCCTTTTACCCATTTGAGGAAATGTCTTTTTATATCTATTTTCTTCATGGTTCTTATCATGAATGGATATTGAATTTTTGTCTAAGGCTTTTTCTGCATCTGTTCAGATGATCATGTGATTTTCATCCTTAATTTTATTTTTTGTGTTACATTATATTTATTAATTTATGTGTGCTACACCATCCTTGCATTCCAGGGATAAAACAACTTGATCATGATGTATGATGTTTTTAATGATTTTAATGATTGTTGTATTTCATTTGCAAGTATTTTGTTGAGTTTTGCAAATATATTTTTCATGGATAGTGGCCTGCAGTCAGTCAGTCAGTCTTTCTTTCTTTCTCTCTTTCATTCTCTTTCTTTCTCTCTTTTTTCCTTCCTCTCCTTTCCTTTCTTTCTTTCATTTCTTTGTTTCTCTCTTTCTTCTTTCTTTCTTTCTATCCCTCTTTCCCTCCCTGTCTGCAATGCTATTTTGGTGGTCATAAATTTCTTTATTTGTCTTTGTTGTGAAAGGTCTTTATTTCTTCATTTACTTTGAAGGACAATTTTGCAGGATATAGGGATTTAGATTGGCATTTTTTTTTCTTTTAGGGAATGGAAAACTTCACTCTAAACTTTTCTGGCCTTTCAGAGTTATGTTGAGTAATCTGTTGTTATTCTGATGGATTTACCTTCATAAGTCACTTGATGTTTTCTCTTAACAGCTTTTAATATTCCGGTCTGAATTTCTGGGATGTTTTTATTATGATGTGTCAGAGAGGTTCTTTTCTGGCAATGTTGATTTTAGTTTATAAATGCCTCATTTACCTTGGTATCAAACTCATTACTTAGATTTGGAAAAATTTTCCGCACTAATTTTTGTGAATATAATTTTTATGCCATTAAATTTCAACTCTCTCCCTGAACTCCAGTAATCCTGAGGTTTGTTATTTTAGAGTCATCTAGGAGCTCTTGAATCATTTTCTGATTGTCCTTTATTGTGTTTTGTGTATCACTGGATAAATGTTCTACTACATAACCTTTTTCCTCAAGTCCTGATACATTCTTCTGACTGATTATGCCTATGCTAAAATCTTCAAATGAGTTTGTTTCTAGGATTTCTGCTTGATTCCTTTCATAGCCTCTAATTCTGTACTAAAATGGTCTTTTATGTACTTTATTGTCTTTCTTAATTTATTCAGGTACTTATTTGTTTCTTCAGTAAATTTGTTGGTCATTTTAGTGAATGTTTCATTCACCTGCATACTTCCATCGTCTTTGAATTGGTTGATCATCTTACTCATTGTTTCACCAAGCTGCTTATCTGTCTCTCTTTTCATCTCCAGTGATTTTTATTGTTTTTTGAGTTCTTTGAAAATTCATATCTTCAGTATTGGTGAGAATTTTTTACAGAGTTAGAAATTTTGAAGGCATCTTGTTGCATTGCTTTCTCATCATTACTGTGTTAAAGACTGTACATCTGATGGTATAAAAAGCTCTGCCACTGTAGCAGAGATGTGTTTATTAAGTGAATCTCTCCATGTGATGTGCCCTTGGCTTCAGTGTACTGATACCTACACATCCTATTCAGAGTACTAAGATCTGTCCCTAGCAGTATAAATGTTGCTGGTAATAACAACATCCAAAGAGATAATCATACATTGTATCAACATATGCAACTTTTAAAAATAGTTTTCAACTTTTTAGTATCTCAGGAAAACAAGGAAATAGTACTGATGTAGAATAGGCTTAGAGATTAGTAGAAGTAAGGAAAAAGAAAAAAACAAGAAAGAAAGATAAGGAAAAAGCTACAGAGAAGCAAAGAGAATGTAAAAAAGAAAAAAAGTAGATTTTCATAATAGATGATATTTTTATGCCCAAAAAGGAAGGAGGAAACAGTTTGAGAGGTTACATGTAGGAATAGTAAGAAAGGAAAGAAAGAAAACATACAAAAAATGTAACTTGAGAAGCTAACCAAATATTATCAGGTAATTAAGAGCTTGTTTAGAAAGATCTCTATTATTTCACTATCCAGGAGAATTCAAAAAGAGGGGTACAATATAGGAGGTGACAGAAAATTAAACATTAACGATATTCAGATTAACTCTAATAGTGTATAGTGAGAAGAGCAGAAAGGATGTTAAGCAATAAAAAGCAAAAAGAAAAATGGGCAAGAAAAGGTGAATGCCATAGATCACATGAGTATGACTGTATCAGTCAGGGTTTACTAGAGAAACAGATATAACGCAAAAACATACAACTGTATAAGAAATTACAAGATTGGCTTACAATGGTCAACCACAAAGTTGAATAAAGGAGTGTGCAGAGGGTATCTGCAAGCTGGAGGGTGAAGGGTCCAGCCCAAGGGCTGAAGCTTACTGCAGTGTCCTGTGCAAGTCCGTATCAGGAGGCCAATGGGTCTATGATGCAACACTGAAGAATCTACGATGGAAGGCTGAAAAGTCTATGACAAAGGCTGAAGTGTCTGCGACGAAGCCAAACAGTCTGTGCCAGAAACCAGGAAATGACATCCAAGCTGAAGGTGAAGACTGGAGCTCCTCCAAAGAAGCAGCAATCATTCCCTCCTCATTTGCCTTTTATAGTATGCAGGCTGCTCCCCTGGGGTGGGGGTAGCACTCACACCATCTGCCTACCCTTCTCTTGCACAGGCTGAGAATGTTACACACTAAGGACCTTGGCCCCCTGTTGAATCACTTAGTTAAACTTCTGACCTTCTTAAATTGACACAATGACCAGGTAACTCTTGTTCTCTACACCCCAGGATGTAGAACTGCTGAGTTACTTAATTAAGCTTCTAGACTTCTCAAGTTGACACAATGTATAAACCATAATAATGATATTACCTCTAGACCCCCAAAATGGAATTCTTTCTACTTAGGAATGAGAATTAGAGGATGCTTTTTCACAACCAAGTGAAGAATGTGCTCTATTTTCATATTTAGAGAAAAATTCAGGAAAAAATTTTCTGGAAGAAAGGGAGGAGGAAAAATAAGAAAAATATCTCTTATAATTCAGAATATGTCAGTATTTGTGGAAAGGATATATTATACCTTAGGTCTTGTGGTTTTGAACCTCATATCTTTATGAACTGCTTCTCAGGGTCAAGAGTCAAAGTGAGAGGAAATGTCTTGATTAGGTTTTTCTCATTGCTGAGACGCAATACCCGATGCCCAAAATGAAGGATGTAAATGTTTATTTAGCTTACAGTGTTCGGAGGTTTCAGTCCATAATTAGTTGGTTCCAAGGCAGGGTGGTGTGGCTGAGGGGCAGCCATTTATGGCAACTGTGGCAGATTCCAAAAGTAGCAAGAGTGAAAAGGGCAAAAGGGGCAACAAGGGAACAGCATGTTTCTTTCCTTCCCTTTTGTTGTAAGCCAACAACAGCCAGGTGCAGCACTCATGCCAATGCCAGTGCTAGACAATGCATCAATTTCAAATGCTAGACTTAGCCACCTTCAAAAGGCCTGAACCCCATGGCCCCATGAGGCTTTGGGGGGACATTTAAACACAAACCATAACACTCCACCCTTTCCCCCCCCAAGACTCATGCTCATCCTTCATGCAAAAGATGTTTAGTCCATCTCCGAGAGTTGCAAAGTCCTAACAGTTTCAGCATTGTTGAAAAGTTTAAGTCCCAAGTCTCCTCCAAAATCTAAGGCAAACTCTTAGCTGTATCCCTATACAAATGAAACAAAGTTAAACACTTCCAATGTTCAGTGGCACATGATAAATATTACTATTCCAAAGGGTACAAATGGGGGTACAAAGGAATGGGACCAAAGGAAGCCCAAAATCCAGTGGGGCAAAGATTAAGTCCTGCAGTTTCAGGTTCAGCAGCTGAAGCAATCTGGTTGTGAGTTCCAAAAGGCTTGCGTGACTTCACCCCCACAGCACTTCTGGTGGTTGTAGCTCCCATGGCTTCTCTCTTTGGCTGGCTTTGTCCTCTCCTTGCAGGTTTTCTTAGACAGTCCACGCTCCTGGTTTTTCCAAATGTCTAGGTTCTTCATTGTACCTTTGGCTTCACATTCACAGCTTTGCACATTGCCCTCTCGGGGGCACACTGCCTGGACTCCCAGGGCTTCTGAAATTGGGGTATAAGCCTTTTTAATCTCAGAACTCTTGCGTTATGTGTGCACCTAAACCAAGCACCATGTGGATGATGCCATGGTCAGCTGCCAGCTAGAGCAGTATCCAGGCTTTCTTCTCCTTTGGCTGTAGGGGTTGAGTGCCTGAACTGCTGGGCACTCTGAATCTGATTCTGAACAACAAATTCTCTATGCCACTGCTATTCTGGAACATGTTGTGGCTGCTGCAACTTTGGAACCTGGTGCAGCCACTGCCACCATTCTGGAACTTGGTACTCTGTGTCTTTCTCCCCAAATCCAAATCTACCACTTTCGCAGTTTTGAGGCTGCAAAGCATGGAAACTTGCTGCTGCTTGTGATGCCCTAAGACCATCTTTTATAGTCTTCTTTTCCTTCTCAGCAGTAGAGATCTCAGCTCTATCTTTGAAGTTCACAGCTTTACTGGAGCTTTTTTCCTGGTCAAACTCACAATGTTTTAATCATCCTTCTGGGCTCTTTGCTCTTGATTTGCTATGTAAATCTAGCTAAGAGTCCCCAACAATAGCCATGCCACTGCCTCAACATTCTACTTCCTTGAAATTTCTTTTGCCAGATTAATTAATCTGATGGCTTTAATCTCAGTCTCAGGCAATATCTCTGGACATGATCAAAATGCAGACAAACTTTCCTCCAAGCCATAACACACATCATCTGGAGTCCAACAACCAAGGCAGTACTTCTTCCCAGTAGAAACCTCCCAAGCCTGGTCTTTACTGGTTTTATGGTCTTCTGAGCTCTGAACAGAATCTCTCATACAGAACAGTCTAAGCTGTTCCAGCTTTATGCTTTCAGGTGACACTTCCAAACCTTTCCAAACTTCCCACAAGCCATTCCCAAGGGCTCTTGAACCACATGGTCAGGTATACTCAGAGCAACAACCTCACTCTTCTAGTACCAACTTCTGTCTTGGTTCCTTTTCTCTCATTACAGAGACAAGATACCTAACACCAAACTGAGGGGAGGAAACATTTATTTAGCTTAGAGTTTTGGGGAGTTTCAGATCATAATCATCTGATTCCAAGGCAGGGTGGCATGACTGAGTGGCTGCCATTTATGGGGCTGCAGCAGATTCCAAAAGTAGCAAGAGTGAAAAGGGCAAAAGGGAAAAAGCATGCTTCCTTCCCTCCCCTTTATATTGCATGTTGGTCACAGGTGCAGCACTCACACAGCCAATCCCAGCACTAGACAATGAACCAATCACAAATGCTAGAAAGGCCTGATGCCACGATCACATAAGGCTTTGGGGGAACTTTTAAACCTAAACCATAACAGGAAAGCAATGGACTGGAAGTTTTAGTGTTAGGCTGTGTTGGTTTTTTCACACTGGAGATACAAGAATAGAGTAAAACAAAATTGCAAGAGAGAAAAAAAAAGTCAAAACATACTTATTTTTTTTAATCTAAGAGAAAAAAGACACAGAAAAGAAAGACAAAAAGCAAAAGAGACAAACAAATGACAACAGCAAATCCAAAACAGTAACATTACAGGTTTACAAAACAAGATGATAGGAACTTGACAATGGTTGCAATTTTACGTATCATTACCTTCAACACTGTCATTTACATTAACAGATATAGACATGTAAAATTGATCTAATCATATGAGTATTAACCATTCTTTCTCAGTAACTAATACATTTAGCAGTATAGTCATTTTAGCTATCTTGCATATATATATATATATATATACATACACAATACAGATTTATGTCTTTTTCCTTTTCCCTTCCTTCTTACCTCCTTTTCCCTTTCCAAATTACTTTTGGTCTTTGTGCAATTTCTTACCCTTACACAGTATTTATTGTAGATTTTGGATCCTATATACTGTTTCAGTTTCTTACACTAGGGAGACAATACGGTATTTACACACGTGAGTTTGATTTATTTCACTTATGAGTATGGTCTCAAGTCATGTCCATTTACTTATAAAAGTCTCAATGCAGTCTTTCTTGATAGCTGAGTAGTACTCCATTGTATAAAAATACCACATCTTTTTTATCCATTCTTTGATTGATGGGCACTTGGGTTGTTTCCAAGATTGGCTATTACAAATTGAGTTGCTGTAAACATGGTTGCACAAATATCACTGTGGTAGGATGTTTTCAATTCTTCTGGGAAAATGCCCAGAAGTGGGATAACTGGGTCAAATGTGATCTCTAATCCTAGCTTCTTGAGGAATCTCTGCACTGCTTTCCATAGTGGTTGCACCAGTCAACACTCCCACAAACAGTGGAGAAGAGTTCCTCTTTCTCCACAGTCCCTCCAGCATTTGTTATTGGTTCATTTTTTAATCTTGGCCATTCTTTCTGGAGTGAGAT
This sequence comes from Dasyprocta punctata, assembly GCA_004363535.1. NCBI lineage: Eukaryota > Metazoa > Chordata > Mammalia > Rodentia > Dasyproctidae > Dasyprocta > Dasyprocta punctata. Next base: position 4,484 of record RJWM01017024.1, on the reverse strand, counting down.
GGAATCTCAGTGTTGTTTTAATTTGCATTTCCCAAATGACCATTGATGTTGAACATTTTTTCATATATTTATTTGTGATTTCTTTCTCTGAGACATCTGTATTCATCTCAGATGCCCATTTTGGGATTGGGTCTTTGAATTTCAGGGGCCTAATTTCTTTTAATTCTTTATATGTTTTAGTTAGAAGTCCTTTGTCTGATGGACAATTGGCTAAGTTATTTTCCTAGTTCATGGGTTTTCTTTTCGCTCTGTTGGAGATTTTCTTTGACATAGAAAAACTTTTTAGTAAGACACGATCCCAGTTGTTGATACTAAGTGTTTCCTGTGCAGTTTGATTTTTGTTCATGAACTCTCTGCCTACTCCTATGTTTTCAAGATTTTTATCTACTTTGTCTTCCAGCAAATTTAGTGTCTCTATTTTAATATTCAGATGTTTGATCCATTTTGACTTTATTTTAGTGCATGGTGATAGGTATAGATCTAGTTTTAGTTTACAGCATATAGAAAGCCAGTTTTTCCAGCACCATTTGTTCAAGAGTCTTTCTTCCAATGTACATGTTTGGTCCCTTTGTCAAAGATGAGGTGGCTGAGTGTGTTTGTAGTTGTGGCTATATCTTCTAATCTATTCCATTGATCTTCATGTCTGTTTTGATTCCAGTACCATGCTGATTTTATCACAATAGCTTTGTAATATAGTTTCATATCAGGGACTGTGATGCCTTCTGCCTTACTTTTGTTGCCAAGAATTGCCTTTGCTATTCTAGGTCTCTTCTGGTTCCAGATGAATTTCAGGAGTGCTTTTTCTAGCTCTGTGAGGTATGCAAGTGGTATTTTGATTGGGATTGCATTAAATCTGTATAACTATTTTGGGAGAATGGTCATTATCACAATGTTTGTTCTTTCTGTCCATGAACAGGTAATATCTTTCCATTTTCTGAAATCCTCTTTGATTTCCTTTTTCAGAGTAATGTAATTTTCACTGCATAGATCTTTTACTTCCTTTGTCAGATTGATTCCTAAGTATTTCATTTTTTTGGATGCTATAGTGAAGGGTGTGGTTTCCCTTACTTCTCTCTCAGTGAGTTTGTTGTTTGTGTACAAGAATGCTATTGATATTTAAGTGTTGACCTTGTATCCAACAACAATCCTGAATTTATTACATCCAGAAGTCTTTCAATGGATTTTTGGGGGTCTTCTATGTAGAGCATCATATCGTCTGCAAATAATGATAATTTTACTTCTTCCTTTCCTATCCTTATTCCCTTTATTTCTTTCTCTTGTCTAATTGCTCTGGCTAATGTTTCCAGAACTATATTGAATCGGAGTGGTGATAATTGACATCCTTGTTTTGTTCCTGATTTTAGGTTGAAAGTTTTCAGTTTTTGTCCATTTAGTAAGATGTTGGCTGTTGGTTCATGATATATGGCTTTTATCAGGTTGAGGTAGAAACCATCTATTCCAACATTCTGTAGGGTTTTTATCGTGAATGAGTGTTGAATTTTGTCAAAAGCTTTTTCTGCATCTATTGAGATGCTCATGTGATTCTTGTCTTGCCCCTGTTGACATGGTGTATTATATTTATTGATTTGCGTATGTTGAACCATCCCTGAATTGCTGGGATGAATCCCACTTGATCATGGTGTATAATCTTCCTGATGACTTTCTGTATTCTATTTGCCAGTATTTTATTGAGGATTTTTGCATCTCTGTTCATTCGGGGGATTGGCCTGAAATTTTCCTTTTTGCTTGTGTTTTTCTCTGGTTTTGTATGAGGGTAATACTTGCTTCCAGGAATGAGTTAGGGAGACTTGATTCCCTTTGAATTTCCTTGAAGAGTCTGAGGAGTGTTGGCATTAAGTCTTCCCTAAATTTCTTATAGAATTCAGCAGTGAATCCATCAGGATATGGGCTTTTCTGTATTGGTAAGGTTCTAATTACATTTTCAATTTCACTAGCTGAAATTGGGGTATTGAGCAGTTTTACATCTTCTTGATCCAGCTTTGGTAATTCCCAGGTTTCTAGGAATCTGTCCATGTCTTCTGTGTTATCAAATCTGTGTGAGTAAAGGTTTTTGAAGTAGGTGTTGATGATCTTCTGTATTTCCACAGGGTCTGTCGTGATTTTACCCTTTTCATTTCTTATTGCATGAATCTGAGTTTTTTCTGTCCTCTTTTTGATAAGGTTGGCTAGGGGTTTATCAATTTTATTTATTCTTTCAAAGAACCAACTTTTCGTTTCATTAATTCTTTGTATTGTTTTCTTAGTTTCAGTTGCATTAATTTCTGCTCTGATCTTGATAATTTCCTCCCTTCTTTGGGCTTTGGACTTGATAGGTCTTCTTTTTCTAGAAGTTTGAGGTGCAGCATTAGGTTGTTTATGTGTGTTCTTTTCATTTTTCTGATATGACAGTTTAGTGCTATAAATTTCCCTCTGAAGAGTGCTTTCATTGTGTCCCACAGGTTCTGGTAAACTGTATTTGCACTTTCATTCAATTGTAGATATTTTTTAATTTCTTCTCTAATTTCTTCTGTGACCCATTGATTATTTAATTTCCATGTGTTTATTGGGTTCTTTTGGGTTTTTCTTTCATTAATTTCCAATTTTATTGGGCTATGGTCTGATAATATACATGGAATTATTTCAATTTCTTTTCATCTACTTAAGCGTCTTCTGTGGATTAGTATATGATCTGTTTTAGAGAATAACCCATGTGCAGCTGAGCAGAATGTGTATTCTGATATTGATGGGTGGAGCACTCGGTACACATCTACTAGGTCCATTTGTTCACAAGTTTGATTCAGTTCTGTTATTTCTTTGCTGATTTTATGTTTGGTTGATCTGTCTCTGTGTGACAATGGAGTGTTAAAGTACCCCCTTATAACTATTACTTTGTATTTGGTTTTTCATGTCTATTAAGATTTGTCTTACATAGTTGGGTGCTCCCATATTCAGTGCATATAAATTTATGATTGTAATCTCTTCCTCTTGAAATTTTCCCCTAACAAGTATGTAGTGACCTTCTTTGTCTCTTTTGATCATTCTCAGCTTGAAGTTCACATTGCCTGCAAGCGTTATAGCTACCCCTGCTTTTTTCTGGGTTCCTGTTGCATGGAGTATTGTTTTCTAGGCTTTGATTTTTAGTCTGTGAGTTTGTTTTTGAGTTAAATGTGTTTCTTGTACACAGCATATTGCTAGATTTTGTTTCTTAACCCACTCTGCCAGTCTGTTTCTTTTTATTGGTGAGTTGTGACCATTTACATTGATTGATATAACTAGTATGTACTGACTCATCCCTATCATGATATTTTTCTGTTGTTCGTTTTCTACATTTTCTGTTTAATTGTTTGCCCTGCTTAGTGGTTTTCTTTTGCTGTTGTTCTTAAGATTGTAGTTATCTTTGTCTCTTTCTAGAGTGTCTTGCAATACTCTTTGTAGTGCTGGTTTGGTGGCCATAAATTTCTTCAGTTTTTCTTTGTCATGGAAGTATCTTATTTCTCCATCAACTTTTAAAGATATTTTTGCAGGATACAACAATCTGGTTGAAAGTTGTTTTCTTTCAGGATTTGAAATACTTCACTCCATGCTCTTCTTGACTTGAAGGTTTGTGTTGAGAAGTCTGCCATGATTCTGATAGGCTTTCCTTCATAGATGATCTGTTTCTTTTCTTTGATAGCTTTTAGTATTTTCTTCTTGTGCTGTATTTCTGATACCCTAGTTATTATATGCTTGGGTGATGATTTATTTTAGTTATGGTTAATTTGGTATGCATCACTTACCTGTATATCAGATTCTCTTCCCATGTTTGGAAAATTTTCTGCTATTATTTCTGCAAATAATCTTCGCAGGTCATTAGTATTGACCCCTGCTTTTTCATTGATGCCTATTAATCTTATGTTATTCCTCTTGGCATCATCTTGCAGCTATTGAATTGTTGTTTCCTGGTTCCTTGTTATTTTTAAGAGATCTTTTCTTTCGTGATCATAAGCTTACATGCTGTCTTCAAGGTCTTAGAGTCTATCTTCAACTTCATTCAAGCGGTTTTGCCAACTTTGAGTAGAATTTTTAGTTTCCTGAATTTCCCTTTGAGTCTCTTTCATGCATTCTATGTGTGTCTTATTTTGTTCAAAGTTTCCATCATTTTCTTATGTTCTTCTATTTTTTTATCTTGATCTTCTTTAGATACACACATCATTTCTTTCATAATGATTGTCATTTCATTTTTTAACTGAGAGATTATTTCTGATTTGAGTTCCTCTGTAGCTTCATGGAGTTGCTTCTTTATTCCAGTTGCTATCATTTCAGAGAGTTTAATTGTGTTACACCCCATGTCTTCCATTTCCATGTCTCTTGGGTTTGTTCTCAGTGGGCTGAGTGATTGAGACTACTTCTTGCTCTTTCTTTTTTTCATTTTCTTCTGGGGCCTGTGTAGCTGGGCAGGCAGCCTCTTGATGGAGTGTACTGGAACATTGTGCTGGGTAGAGCTT
>RJWM01017023.1:0-44099 GCA_004363535.1 Dasyprocta punctata | reverse complement strand
CGCCCAGGACCCAGGCTGCCTGCACACAGTGGTCGCCGCCTTCCTGGGCGAGCTTGCCATCATCTTGCAGCGTCTGCGGCACACGCACCCCCCGCGTTCCCGCTCGTCTTAGCAGGAAAAGGCGCTGGAGCCGAGCAGCGCCGCGGCGCACCGTGCACGCTTCCCGGGCCCTAGGTGCCCGCATTAATTGCCACACTTGCTTTCCACCCTGATGCTTTTGTCCTCTACGAGTTAAGATGCTCAGAGTCCACTTGTTTGTTTCCCTAGCGCTGGACAAGACTTGTAATCAAATGTTGGTTACTACAGAAAATAAAGCCGACCGATGGTTCCAGGCCTGAATTTCTTTCAGCTGCAGCCCTCCTTGTTTTGTAGCTTTAGTCCTGTGAGGACAATGGCGCCTTCCCATGGGGGACACATATTTACAGATGGAGGTCGAGGCGGAGTTGGTAAATTGGACAACAGACGGCTATAAATAGCATGGAGGACGGGAGCTTTCACAGCCCACAGGCGGGACGGTTGGGATACTGTGTTGCTGGGGTGGGGACTTGGTCCTGTCACCCCTCCCACGGCAGTGCCCAAAGCCAGGCACCAGGTAGTGGTCCAGGTGCCCTGTGCGTGGCGGCCCAGTGATAGTCCCCGGTGCCCCCCACGTGACACCCTACGGGGGGCTCAGCCACCAGGAGCCCCCTCCCGCCCGTGCCCCCGCCCTCAGCTGCTGCTGGACCCCAGGCTGATGATCAGCTCCAGCTTCTGGCGCAGCTTGTGCTTCCGGCAGGAGGCGTCTCGGTCCAGGCCGGCCAGGAGCTGGGGAGAGGGGTCCCCTTAGCTGGGCTCGGAGGAGGCTCCCGCGGGGTCCCCGGCCCGGGGCGGGGGGGGGGAGGGGCTCTTCCCTCCCCGTCCCGGCGCTTCCCGCCTCGGCGCGTGCTGCCTGCCGCCCTGGCCCCTGCTTCTGCTCCTGGCTCCGATCTCTGGCCTCTGCACAAAGCCGCCGCTGGCGTTCACATCTAGGGGTCTCCCCAGCCACACGCAGGCCTCCGGCGCTGACCGGATGACGGGTCACAGCTAGCTTGCTGTTCGGAGCGGGTCTGGTGCGAGGCGGCGGCCACTGGGCGTGGCCCGGCAGGGTCCACGGAGCTCTCCTGTCCTCCCTCCTCTCTCTGCTGCCCGCCACCAGCCCCTGGTCCGCCAGGCCCCTGCGCCAGGCTGTTCTGCCTTGGAGCTAGGTGACTCGGGACTGGGACGTGAGCGAAAGAAGCCTCTCCCGCCTCCGGTGGTGGACGTCGGTATGGGGCACGGGGTCAGCCAGGAGGGAGTGACCAGCGCACCCTCCGCCCTGTCCTCGCCCCTCCAGGCTGCCAAGGCCCCTCCGCAGCGGCCGGCCCCACCGTGCGCCTGGCCCGCTTCCTGAGCCCACCCGTCCCGCTTGCACCTCCCTTGGCTGGGCCTCTGTGTCCCCGGGCCGACCCCGGAGCGGCGGGGCTGGCCGCCCGAGGCTCCCCACGCCCCTGACTCCGCATAGCTGGCTGCCCGCCGCCCCCTGCCCGCTCCTCCCCTCTCTGGCCGCCGCCGCCGCGGAGCCCTGGCCTGGTGCACAGCAGGGTCCCCCTCCGCCCACTGTCAGTGCCACCCGCGGCTCGGCTCACAAAGGCTCGTCTCCGGCCCAGCTCTCCGGGCAGGTGCCTGGCGTCGCCGGGAGCCCACTCAGCTGGGGCGCGGCCCTCCCGCTTCACTCCCGCGTGCCTGCGTGTGTGCCTGGCGCCCGGCCCACCTCCCGCCCCGCGGGGCCCGCCGGGTGCTCCTGAAGACCCCTGCTCTCCGCGCCACCCCGTGCCCGGGACTGCGCCCACAGCCTTTCCCCTGCAGGGCTTGTGGCAACAGACCCTGCCCTGCCAGCTGCCTGGCACAAACTGCTGTTAGCCCCGTCCCCTCCCTCTCTCTCCCGGCCCACATCTGACTTTTCAGTAAATTCTGCTGTTCTGTGTAATCCATCCGGAATCCAATCAAATGCTACCACTTCTGCTGTCAGTCTGGGCCGAGCCACAAATCGCCTCAGCTCATGGCTAACTCCCTCATGTCCTTTAATTCTGCTCAGTTTTCATCTCACTCTGCCCCATGCAGTTTCCTCCCCCAGACCAATGTGTAGCCAATGCCACTCACAGTGCCTTTTCTCTTTACCGCACCAGTCAATCTCTTTCCAGAGTACAGTATGACATATAAACTTGCTTGTTTTCTGTTTCCTGTCTCACCTGTCTTCTGTCAGTGGTCTGGTCAGTATTTTGACAAAACAAACCACTGCTAGACCTAGAGGCTTACTCAACAATCATTTACTTTGCATGTATATAATGTTTGGATAGTCACTGGGGTAAGCCTCATGTCTGTTCCATGAAGCATCATCTCAGGTAACTGCACAAAGGGCTGGCAGAATGGGCTGGAGGAACCCGAGAAGTCTCATTCACACAGTGGGTGATTTGGGGCTGGCTGCCAGGCAGGACCACTCATCAGAGTCTGAGGGAAGTGTCTTGGTTCCTGTCTGCATGAGTCTTGCTTCCTCACCACATAATGCCTGGGTCCTCGGTGGAAGCTGTATCACCTTGTTTGGCCCAGTCTCAAACATCAGTGTCCCCTTTGCTATGTGCCATCGGCCAAGGCAGCCACCGCCCAGTCCTACCCAGTTTCTAGAACAGGGTATGTAGGTTTCATCTCTTAATGGGGAGTGAATAGATTGTAGAAAAGCAAGCAAGACAGTGTGCTAAAACTGGGTTTCCCCAAAACTCTAATTGAAAGAGTAGGCAGGGAGAGAGAAGTTTCCAAATGAGGGTACAACCTCAGAGGGAGGGAAGATTCAACCGGGTCCTACAGGAGAACTCTAAAGTATGATTCCTACTGCAAGGCTGCCCCAGCGTGAGGTAGAGGAGCTAGGATTTAGCAATGTCGTACCCTCGGAGGGGAGGTGGGGAATCATTGTGTTCTTGCAGGTAAAGCAGCTCCAGGAGCCTGAGGAACTGTTCCGTGTAAGCGTCCTAAGGCTGTGGGCTGTCAGTAGCAGCAGCATATCGAGGCTGTGAAGGGGCCCAGAGAATCCGAATGGAGCACCGGCAGTGCCCACTGCGTCCTGCCTGGAAGGAAGCTTCTTAATGAAAGACATGTCATATGTCCATGTATCTGCCATGCCCACCCGAGTGCCAGTTCCACAGCAGGTGATCGCTAAACTTTGAATGTCATCATCATCAAAGGAAGTATTTGTTTTCTTGCTTCTGCTTATTGTGCCTTGCTGCCGAAGGTCTTCTACATCCAAAATAATAAAAGTTTTCCTGTAGCCTCTAATACTTTTTATAGTCCTGTTTCTTACTTTAACTTTATAGTGCCCTGGGTTTTTTTTCCCTTCATGGTAATAGGTTTGTTGAGATATAATCTATTTGCAGGGAATGTACAAATATTAACATGAATATGTACACATCCATGTGTCACCACCCAAATTGAGAACAATTTCATGACTCTAAGAAGTTCTCTCTTGTGCCTTTCCAATCAATCACAGTCTCCTCAATAGAGGTATCTGCTACTCTGATTTTTGTCATGAGTGTATGAAAATGAATCCAAAATCTCCAATTTAAGAACAAAGTAACTGAGATAATTTGAAGACAGCCACAAATCAGCTAGGTTGTGTTCTTTTACATGAAGCCAAATGAAGCTGAAAATGAATTAGATTTGGACCACAAAACAAAGAGCAAAACAAGAGAGGTGAACAGAAGCCAAAGGGGTCTGGTAAAGCCGAGGGAGCAGGGAAAGCTTATTGTTCCCCCTTTCCCACTGGCCTCCACCTGGAATGGGGCCTGTGCGTGGTGGCAGAGTGGGGCAAGGGTCGCTTCTGTCCACGGCCGCGCACCCTGAGACGGAGCGGCCACCCCGTCCCCGTGGCTCTCTAGGTTTGCCCTTGGTCTGAGTCTGCGCTCTGCTTGCTGTCTACATTGGGTGCCGTTTAAACCGACACCACACTCTCAGTTGCACAAAATAAGAACCAAATGAAGATAATAAAGTGATAAAAGAAATGAACGAAATTTAACATGAAGGGAAAAAGGACAAGTGGGAATCTGGAACCTTAAAGACGTGAGTAACAGGGCTAGATCATAAGGGGCCAGGTGTTCAAAGATCCTGTGACAGCTTAGGTTTTGAGATCCCTGCTTCTCAGGCCAACCCTGTGGACGAACTCGCTCTTCTCTGGATCTGGGGATTGGGCTGCAGTGCGTGTATCAAAGAAAAGTGTTCACAGTCAGTACCAGGGATGAGGAACTTATGTGGCCTCTCTTGGTGTTTCTCAGCACCAGAATAACCCTGAGTCTATTTTCTTTCTATTACTCTAACCTGTTTCCTCCAAACCCAAGCCTGACACCCGCCCCTGCTCTGGTTGTCCCACCTTGCTTTGTGACCTAGAGATGCCACCAACCCAGAGGCAGAGAGGCAGGGCGAGAGGGAGAGACAGATTAGGGCTACTGGTTTTCTGTTACTGGTGTATGTTTATGATATACAATAGTTAACATTTCTTTGGGGGAATTGGTTCATGTATATATCATATCTTGATCATTTTCAATGCCTTTATATCTCTCACCTCCCCTTTCCCTTGACCCCCTTCCCCCACCTCCAAAGACTCTGCCTTCCTGTTTCCTACCAGCCCTCTGTTGTTTTACTCTTTATTTATATTTTTGGTTTCTCAAACAAAAGCAACCATGCAATATTTAACTTTCCACGTCTGGCTTATTTCAGTTCACATGGTCTCAAGAGTCATCCATTTTCCTGCAAATGCCATGATTTCATTCTTTTTTATGACTCAAATACCTAGCTATAAAACCAGAAACACTGAATTTGCTAGAAGATAAAATAGGTAAAACACTTGAAGCCACAGGCACAAGCACTAACACCAAGAATCAGCCCACGGGACTACATCAAACTAAAAAGCTTCTGTACAACAAAGGACACAATCAACAGAGTGAACAGACAACCTATAGAATGGGAAAACATTTTTCCATCTTCTTTTCTGATAAAGAACTAATATCTAGAATATATAAGTAAGTTTTAAAATGAGCCTCACCACCCCAAAACGAAGGACTATTGCTTCTTCATGTTAATAATGATAAAAGCCATGTTAATCCTGGTGTCAAGGAGAGTAGTTGATTTTACTGCCAATTATCAAAGCTAGTTAATAATCGAACAATGAAAAAAGATGCCCAATGCAGTCTGACTGAGCAGAAGTGGCACTAGTTACAGCTACTGTTCAAATGTAGCAAAATAATACTTGTAGGCCATCACACATGTGTCCAGTTAGATTTGTTGTACTTTTTTTCTTTTTCTTTCTTTGATTTGTTTTGTTTTGTTTTGCTTGTTTGTTTTTGTGAGACAATGTCTTGCCGTGTAGCCCATGCTGGCCTTGCACTAGCAGCGGTCCTCCTGCTTCAGCCTCCCAAGTGCTGGGATTACAGGCGTGCACCACCTTGCCTGGCGATTTGTTGTACTTGAAAGCAGTAATGAAGCCTATTTTCAAACACTCAGCTTTCTAAACATGTGCTTCATTATATTGGATGTCATCATTTAAATAAGAGAGAACTTAAGTAATGATTCATTCTTATAAGACTTATTAATGCCAAAAACGAAACAATGAAAGCAAACTGAATGTGAAAAATCAGTGTGACTGTGAGTACAGAGATTATATGAATGGAGGCCGAGGAAATCATTAAGAGGAAAAGGACAGGCCTGACAGGAATCCTCAGTGTGTACTTCGTTGCAACAATGCAGCTGATCCATGCTCCAGGGTAAAGTGGACCAAACAACGACTCCGACAGGATTGCTTTGTGCCTTCATAGCTGGGCTGTGTGCTGGACCTGAGAGCACCTTCCTTTCCAAGGAAAGCTTAGCTTCCAGCATCTTGGGGTGGTGACCTTTCCGACTCGAAGGCTTGAAAGCCTTGTCCCATCCTGCACTGGAAATAAAACAAAAATGATCTACAGAAAATAATGGACTAATGTTTCATTGCCCTCTTGTTCCAGTGATTCCTAAATCTTTCAGGAAGGTGTCCACTGTGCAGACATGGTAGAGACACGCCATGTGCACTTGACTCTGAATGGTCTCTGCTGTCATTTCTGTATGAAACATCAAGCTTTTGGTCAGAAATGAAGGCCATGCTTAGGTATACATCACTTATCTCCACCGGAAAGCAATTTGGCTGGCATCATGGTGCCTTTCTCAGGACCATATGCTGCTATTGGCTCAAAAACTACCTGTACTTTGTTTCCTTGAACTGTTGTCCTCTTGTATAGCCGTCCTTCAGCAGTTTTACCAAAGCAAGACATAAATGCATTACACTCTGGAAATGAAGGGTGATGTCATCTGTTAAAAACAATTTATTCTGGGCCCTATCACCTTCTGTTAACACAGAATGTACTTATTCGGAGCATCCTATTTTTAATTAATCACATCCAAAGAGGTCACATGAGCTCACATGCATATTGCTTCATGCCACAAATACATTCTTGGAAATGTTTTTTAGGAAGGAAAGTCATTTTTTTTCCCAGCTGAATGACATTTCAATACGGGCATACTTTCAGCTGTAGCTTTTAATCTGGTGTGGTTCATGATCCTTGGAAGCTACAACTTTTCTGCACTAGCTGTTGCAGCACAGAAAATGCAGTGCAGTGATTGAAAGGGAAATGCCCCACACACGGGGACATCACCATTTATGGTAACCAGCAGTCTGCAACCCTGGTTTCTTGCCTGAGATTCTGCAACTCTTTGTCACTCATGCAGGGAAGAGGGCGGCTCCCTACAGGCTCAGGCCTATGTGTGGTGACATGGAGCTGGCCCTGCAGCGGGCGAGTGGGGAGCCTTCTCCTTGCTCTGTCCAGTTCCACCAAAGGCCCTGAACTCAGCTTAAAGTATTCGGTAATTATCCTCTACTTTGCCACACACAGAAAATGATGTCAGTAGAAGCTGCTGTTTTGAAAATCAAAGTGACTTCTTGTATGGTCTGAAAACCTAAGACCTTGGTATTTACTTAGCTTCGGGGCAGTTTGATCCTGAAGCCCGAGAGCAAAGCCTACAACTGCCCAACTACTCTGACTGCCATAGAGCTGTTTATTGGATCCAGCCTCACATATAAGACATGGCCCTGGTCAGAATAGTGGATTGGGATCTGTTTAGTCATTCAAATATGTATTCTGGCTCCAAATGCTCAGGAGAATCAGGCAGGGGTATTAAATAAAACTTCATGTCCAATTGAGACCTTCATTCTAGGTGTCCTGGGCCACAGTGTTCCCATTACATAGTGAGAATGTTCGCACTCTCAGGACCTAGGCATTTCTCAAGCAAGGGAAAAATTGGCCAGGAAGCCTGAGAGTGGAACTCATTGTTGGTATTTTTTTCTGGTCATTTCTCCATATTGCATACTATTATTGAATCCATAATAGTATAGTCATGGATGACACATCTTTCCCGAGATGGTTAAGAGTCCCTATGCCAGTGTTATCTCACAGAGAAATACCTTAACTACACAGAAGACTCTGTAGTCTCGCATGGATTTAAGACTCATTAGCAGGAGGCATTTCTAGTTCTAACTACTGATGTTAAAGCTTCAGTTGAATATTGCACAAAGAAACCCTTCTTGGAGGTGCATACCTTTTGAGTATCAAAGCACCTGCTTTGATTCCTATGACAGGGAGGGGAGATGATGGCTAGCTAGATTTACCCAGTTGACTGATTTTGCCAAAACCTTCAGAAGCAGTGTGAAAGAGTGGAATGAATGTGCAATCGGCAGCCTGGACAGCTCTTAAGTTTGACTGTGACTGAGCTCTATGAGTGATCTTGGGCAATGTGCTCCCTTCTCTGGCTCTCAGTTTTCTGTTCATCAAAGTAGGAGCCCAGTCTCTGCCATCCTAGCTTTTCCGAAGAGATGATATTGTGGAGTTCCTTGCAACACGCAATGGGTCAATGTCTTCTCAGGCTGACTTGGTAGGCAGAAGACAGCTAACTCTGAGGAGTCAGAACGTCTTGAAGACAGGATGTTTTGCCAACACAAGCAGAGATGGGCCTTATACAGAAAACAAGGAAGCTACCGAGGGAGCAATCAGATAAAAATTAATTATTCAGCCAAACTGTCACCATGCCTTGCTACCTGCCTTGCTAACTTAAAACAAACATCTGTGCTCAGCAGAACTGTATGCCTTTGTTACTCCTCGATCGATCTGGAATTTGAATCAGTTTGGGACTCCATTTTGGTAGGGGCCCCTGGCTCCCCTCAAAGAAATTCTCTGTCTCTCACACTGTCATCTGTCTCTCAGTTTCTTGGCCTGAACCTGGCATGATATGATGTATGTGAAAGCTTTCTGGGAAGAGCCCAAGAGCAACAGAATAGCCAGAATAAACACAACATCATCAAAGCCACCAGCATCATCTGATATGCTCGTCATAGAGCTGGAGTAGGTGCATTGTATCTCTTTGGCGACAAAAATGATGGCCTGATAAGAGTCTTTGGAGTAGGAAATGTAGATTCTTCCATCATCACTAGGCTTGAACTTCTCAAATGCACCTTAAAGGGCTGTGACAAGATGGTCTCCAAGGACCCCTTTGCTAGGACAACTTATGGCTCCAGTCAAAGCACAAGAGACAGGACAGAATTTCAGGTATTGGAGGCAAATGACACCATCCTGTTGGTACCAACACTAACTCCAATCTTTATTCTAAATACTCTATTTGAGAGATTTTAACAGAATGTTTGGAAAAATGGCCTCCAGAGTCTTCTTTTTATTGTTCTTATCCTGCCTGGATGAATGGCAATTTTTACATCTCCATCTGTGGCTATAGAATCCTCCATCTCTCCCTTTTGTGACTGTGGAGCCAACTGCGAGCATCTTTGAAGCTGGAAATGGGAAACTGTGCCACAGGCTCCAGAGGTGGGGCCAGGAGGAAAGCGACTGGATCCCTTGGGTCCCTCTCTGGGAGGGAACTGCCCCCTTCTTTTCTCTGTTCAATGCATAAAGGGGTCCTCTCTCCTAAGGGTTCTTGCCTAAACCATGGAAATGACACATTCTGTCTCAGTTTTGACCTGTGTTGACCATCACTGATTTTAGTGAAAAAAAAAAACTGCAAATTGAGTCCCAGGCTTCCATATTTCATACTGCCGAAGCCCTTACCTCTCACACTTTGGATTGCCTCTCATCTGTCCATTCCTGCTTAGTGCTCTGGAGAGCCTGGGTCTTCTGCTCATCTACTTGGACATAGTCTACTCTTTGCTCTTCTGAAAGGAGAAGTTTCTGAGGTGGGAGAAGAAAAAGGCTTTCATTACATCTAATTTAAAAATTCAGAAAATGCCTACATCCATGGTAGAATACATTGTTGTTAATTATTTGCTATCCCTTTCCCCCTGCAGAAACGTGTGATGTGGTATGTGTGTGTGAACATTAAAGAGAAAATAGGCATCCTGGGATTCTACGATCTCCTTTTCCCCTGCCAGGAGCACTGGACTGAAGATGAGCTTCCTCATGAAAAACAACTGAAAGAGCCTCTGTTGCAGCAAGTAGCTGAGATTTGGAGTTGCTTCTCTACTGAAACTGATTAATGGACTTGTTACTCCCACCCTTCTGACCAGCTTCTCTTGAGTCTCAGTTCAGGGTTTAAAAATGACATTAAAGGTAAAGGAGAAGTAGGAGTTAATTCAACAAAATAGAGGGAAGTCTTCCGGAGGAGTTTCTACACAGTACCCCACCCACACAAACACATAAATGGAATCGGACTATACTTTCTATTTCATGAGCTCCTTTTTTTTTCACCAAATAATACATTGTTAGACATAGTTTGGGTTCTGACCAGCCCTTGCTCAAAACTGTCACCCAACGACTTACCATTCATTCACTCATTCATTCCATGCCTACACTGTGAAATCTGTGGTATCTGTTAAAGTCTAGCATCACATATGAGTATTACGTCAATCAACCCTCACAATAGCCTTTGAGTAGATGTTATTATTTCTAATCCCTACTTTACAGATGTGAATAATACCAAAAGCAGTTGAAAATGCCCAACCTGGTATTCAAGGCTCTTTACTGAGGGGTTCTACTTCAACTTAGAGCTCTTTTTACCACTCCATAAAGTCTAGCCAGACTAGGCTATAAGCTATTCCCTAAACAGGCTTTTCCCAGGCCTGGAGAACCTTGTGCCCATCTTCATCACCATCTGAAAAAGTTTCTATTACCTTTTGGGTCCAAATTTTGAAGTGTTAATATAATATTTATTTATATACATGTATCCAAAGGACATACTGTAAAGGAAATACAACAGGATTTCATTCATTCTGAGAGGTAGGATTAGGGTTGATTTTAAGATTGTTTATGATACATGTCTGTATTTCTAAGGCCTCCTTAAGAGAACACACATGGTTTGGTAATCAGAAAAGTCCAAGCATAAATCAAATCACCTGGGAATTCTCAGGCACAAAATCCTTCCTACCTGCTGTATGGGGGCTGGTGATGTTGAATTGAAGTCTAGGGCCAAATAATCCAGGCTGAATTTCTTTGTCCAGGGAAAAGCTCCACTGTTCAGGGAGTTGGCTGTCCGATACTCTTCCTAGGACCAAACATCACAGGACTGTGGTTAATCAAATCCAACCAAAAAGGCAAATAAATTTCAATACAGAAATGCAAGAAACATAAAAAACCAAGGTAATATGACTCCCCCAAGATTTATTACTTCCATAGTAACTGGTTACAATGACATTGAAGTAGATGAAATGCCAAATAATTCAAAAGAATGATTATAAAAATGATCAACAAACTCAAAGAAGACACAAACAGCAGAATGGAAGAAAGGTAATACAAAATATAAAATAACATATCGATAAATAATTAGAGATTCTGGAAACAAAACAAACAGAAATTTTGGACATGAGAAGTCCAATAAGCCAAATAAAAAATTCCATAGAAAACCACACCAGCAGGCAAGAACAAACACAAGACAAATGCTCAGGGATTAAAGATAAAGTTGGTGTATTACTACATTTAAATAGCAATAAAGAAAAAATAAGAAACTATGAGAAAAACATGTGACACCTCTGGCATATGATTAAAAAGGCAAATTCAAAAGTCACCATAATACATGAGGGGCTCAAGACGCAGACTAAATGCATAGAAAATCTATTCAGTGAAATAATAGCAGAAAAATTCCAAAAATTTGAAATGATATGATATCCAGGTATGAGAAGCATTCAGAACTGCAAGAGGCATGAGCAGAAAAGAACCTCCCCCATGACACACCACAGTTAAAATGTCAAGAGTATAGAGAAAAGAAATGACATTGAAAACTGCAAGAGAAAAAAAATACCAAATCACTTATAAAGAGAAACCAATCTAAATAACAGCAGATTTCAAAGCAGAAACTCTAAGGGTCAAGAGGCTTGGAATGGGTTTCAAGTTTTAAGAGAAACTAACTGCCAGCCTAGATTACTTATATCCAGCAAAGCTATCCCTGAGAACTGAAGGATAAATAAATATATTCCAAGATAAGCAGAAACTAAAAGAACTCATGACCACTAAATCAGTATTACAGAAGATACTTAAAAGAACACCACACACAAAAGGCTACCCTAAGAAACGGACATTAGGAAATAATAAATATCAAAAACAATAACAAACAGCACAAATTAGTACATGCCTTTCAATAGCAATTCCAAGGGTAAATGGTTTTAATACTCCTATTAAAAGACAGGGTGGCATATTGAATTAAAAAACTAGACTAAACTCTTTGCTGCATGCAAGAAATGCGTCTCACCTACATATGCATGTACTATACATACTGAAAAGTGAGACGATTCCATGCAAATGGTCTCCAAAAGCAGCAGGAGTAGCTATACTCACATCCAACAAAGCAGATTTCAAGCCAAAATTAGTCAGAAGAAACAAAGAATGCCACTATATACTCATCAAGTAAACAATCCACCAAGAATATATAACAATTGTAAATACGTATGCACAAGACTTCAGTGAACCCAATTTCATAAAACAACCACAATTTAACATAAACTCCAACACAATAATAATGGATGACTTTAATATTCTACTCTCATCAATAGATAAGAGGTCAGTAATCTGCCTTCCGGGGGACTGTGTGACCAGTGCAGACTACCAGAAGAGAACGAGAATGGGCCCCTCAAGGACCCACCTTGCTGGGCCTGAGCGGCTCCGACCACAGGACAACTAATCTGCCTCCCAGGGGACTGTGCGACTGGTGCGGACTCCCGGAAGAGAACGAGAACGGGCCCCTGAGGACCTACCCTGCTGGGCCCGAGCAGCACTGGTGCGCGGGCCTAGAATCAAGGACAATACCCCCCACCCCGTAAGCAACCTGCTGGTTCGGAGGTCTGGCTAAATTGATAGCAGCTAAAGAACATTAAGCAACTAAATGCTAGTATTGTTTTGTTGATTTTGCAGGCCTCAGGTCAGCAACCCGAGCATCTCTTTGGAAGATGACAGTAGGCAATGCAGCAAATATGGAGGATTCTCTTCTGCCTTGTCTTCAAGGCCCAATATGGTTCTCACTGTTTTGCTTTACTCTGATCATTATTTTTTTTTTTGCTTTATTTTATATTCTGTTTTTATTGGTTTTATTCTGTTTTGTTTTTGGTTCAATTCTACTATTCCTGTTGGAATGGTCAGCTATTCTGAAGATAACAAGATATACTATAGTAGCTATTGTTTTCATACTATCTTTCTTTGAAGTTCTGTACCAGTTCTGCTGCTTTGTTTTGATTGACTTTGTTCTGTTATGTTCTGTTGGATTTTACTATCTTTAAAATAAAAAAAAATATATTTTGATAAGAGGTCATCCAGACACCCCCCAAAAATCAACAAAGAAATGACAATGGACTTAACAGACATCTATACAACATTCCATCCAGCAACTGCAGCATACATATTCTTCTCAGTAGCTCATGGAACTTTCTAGAAAGTAGATCATATTTTAGGTCATAAAGTAGTCTTATCAAGTACAAAAAACTGAAATATTTACTTGCATCTTATCAGAACATAATGGAATGAAAACAGAATTCAACAGCAAGAGAAACTATAGTAACTATGTAAACACAGGGAGGTTGAACAATATTATTTCTGAATGATCAGTGGGTCATTGAAGAAATCAGGGGTGACATTTTTCTAAAATCTTAGCATCAAATGATAATGGAAACACAAAATACCAGAATGTGTGGGATACAGCAAAGGCAGTTCAAAGAGTAAAGTTTATAGCTATTAATTGTCTACTTAAAAAATTTGAGAGATCTCAGGGTATAATACAAACAAGAACAAACCAAATACAAAAGCTATAGAAGGAAAGAAATAATAATGATCAGGGCTGAAAACAATGAAATAGAGAATAAAAGAACAGTGCAAACATTCAATAAAACAGAGTTGGTTCTTTGAAAAGATAAACAAGACTGATAAACCCTTTGCCAAACTATTCAAAAAAAAAGAAATGTCCCAAATTTATAAGAGATATAAAGTAATATTACAAGATATACCACTGAAGTCCAGAGGATTATTAGGAACTACTTTGAAAACTTGTATACTAATGAATTGGAAAACCTAGAGGAAATAGATAAATTTTTAGACACATATGATCTACCATAATTGAAACAAGAAGATGTGAAAAACCTAAACAGATCAATAACAAGCAAGGAGATTGAAGCATCAATGAAAAGTCTCCAAAAAAGAAAAACCCAGGACCAGAAGAATTTACTGTGATATTATACCAAACCTTTAAAGAAGAATGAACATAAATGTCCTTCAAATGATTCCATGAAATATAAAAGGAAAGAAAGTATCCAAATTCATTCTATTCATAGTATCACCCTAATCACAGTTTCACTCTGATAACAAAACTACAGAGAGAGAGAGAGAGAGAGAGAGAGAGAGAGAGAGCAAAGGAAGGAAGGAAAGAAGGAAAAAACTACAGTCCCAGATCCTTGAACATAAATACAAAAATTCATAAAATTCTTGCAGACAGAATCCAAGAACATATTGAAAAGATCATGCATCATGATAAAGTTGCTTCCATTCCAGGAGTGCAAGGGTGATTCAACATGTGCAAATCAATAAGCATAATATACCACATAAATAGAATCAAAATTAAAAATCACATGATCATCTCTATTGATACAAACCTTTACTTTGAAGACTCGATGAATTCTGCCAGAAGGCTTTAAATCTGATAAACAAAGGCAGCAAATAGCAGGATACAAAATCAACACCAATAATGAACTTGCTGAGAAAGAAATAAGGAAAACAATTCCACTCACAATTGCCTCAAAAAAATAAATCCTTAGGAATAAGCCTAACCAAAGAGATCAAATATTTCTACAGTGAAATTTACAGAACAGTAGAGAAAGAAACTGAAGAGGACACCAGCAGATGGAAAGACCCCCCCCCATGTTCATGGACAGCCAAATTAATAGTGTTAAATGGAGATAATACAAAGAGCAATCCATAGATTTAATGCAATCCCTTTTAAAAGACCAACATTTTTCACATAACTAAGAAAAACTATCCTAAAATTCACAGGGAAACAGAAGAGACCCAAACTACCAAAGCAATCCTGAGAGAAAAAAAAGCAGTGAGCATCACAATACTTTATTTCAAATTGCGCTACAAAGCCACAGTAATAAAAACAATATGTCACTGACACAAACATAGACACATAGACCAATGGAATAGAACAAAGAACACAGAAACCTACACAAGTACAACCACCTGATTCTGGACAAAAGTATGCATTGGAGAAAAGACAGTGTCTAACAAATGGTACTAGGAAAACTAGATATTCATATAGAAGATTGAAACTAGAACCCTACCTCTCATCCTGTACAAAAATCAACTCAAAATAGATCCAAAGCCAATATATAAGACCCCAAATTTTTAAACCACTAGAAGAAAACATAAGGGAAACACTTGAAATCATAGACACAGACAAAAACTTCCTGAACAGGAGTATACTAGCAAGAATCAACAAATGGGACTACATCAAATTAAAAACCTTCTGCACACTAAAGAAACATTCAAAGGTGAAGAGACAGCCTACAGAATTGGAAAAAATATTTGCAAGCTATTCTTCTGACAGAGCATTGATGTTTGGAATATATAAAGAATTCTAAACACTTAACACCAAAAAATCAAGTAGCTATGAAAGTGGCCCTGAGTTCAATCTCCAATACTACAAGAAAAAAAAAACACAAAAGAAATTAAGGAAATAATTTCATATTCAATAGCATCAGACAGAATAAAACACTTAAGAATCAATTTAACTAAGGAGACAAAAACTTGTATACTGAAAATTATAAGACATCCCTGAAAGAAAGCAAAGAAGACATAAATAGAAAGAAGTCAATGTTAATTAATTGGAAGTCTTAATCTTGTTAAGATGACAATATTACCTAAAACAATTTGCAGATTCTAAGTATCCCCTATCAGAATGTAAATGGAATTTTCTTGCAGAAATATAAAAACTTATCCTAAAATTCATGTAAGATTTTAAAGGACTTTGAGTAACCGAATTTTTTACAAATCCATTTTATTCATAGATAAAAAGAAAGAAAAAAAACTTACAACAAAATTTTAAAGTACATCAATCAGAAAGCCGGGTGTGGTGGCGCACGCCTTTAATCCAAGCACTTGGGAGGCTGAGGCAGGAGAAGCGTTGTGAGTTCAAGGCTGGCTTGGGCTACCACGCGAGCACAAGGCCGGTCTGAGCTACGTAGTGCAACCCTGCCTCAAAAAACTAGGGCCGAGAGTTTGGCTCAGTGGCTTAAGTGCCTGTCTGGCAGGAGTGAGGCTGTGAGTTTGAGCCCCGGTGCCGCAAGAAAAAAAAAAGTACATCAATCGGGGTAACAATGGTACATTGCACATTATCATCCCAAATCATTCATCCAGAATACAAGACATCTGCCTTCAATTGTCTGAACTGAGTAACCAAATTTTAATATTGAAAAAGAAAAACACAGTTGAAGGTTTCATACTGATTTCAAAACTTACTATAAAGCAACAGTAATGAAAACAGTATGATACTGTCATGAGGATAGACATATTAACCAATGGAATATAGCAGAGTCCAGAAATAAACTCTTGTGTATGTGGTCAACTGATTTTCATAAAGATGCCAAGATCATTCAATAAGGAAAGGGCAGTATTTTCAGGTAATGGTGCTAAAAAACTGGAAGTCCACATTCCAAAAGATAAAACTGGACTCAACCTTACATCATATGCAAAAATTAACTTAAAAAGGGTCAAAGACCTAAACATAAGAACTAAAACTATAAAATTCTTAGAAGAAAACACAGGACAGCATTTTCATGATATTGAATTTGGCAATAATTTCAATGGATGTGACACAAAAAGCAAGGCAATAAAAAGATAAATCTGATTTCATTAATATTAAAAACTTTTGTGCATCCATGGACAGTATCAAGAGAGCGAAAAAGGGTGAGGCTGAGGCAGCAGAGTCGCAAGTTCAAACTTAGTCTTGGCAATTTAGACATTTAGTTAGAGGCTGTCTCAAAATACAAAATTAAGAGGGCTGGGGATGCAGCCCAGTGTAAAGGCCCTGTGTTCCATCCCCAGGACCCTCCCAAAAAAAGATAATGAAAGACAGTGAAAAGGAGGCTGAATGGGCAGCTTAGTAGTAGAACGCTTATTTGGCAAGCACAAGGCCCTGAGTTGGATCCCCAGCACAGAGAGAGACAGAGGGAGGAAGAAAGAGAGAGAGAGGGCATGTGCTACAGAATGGGAAAAATATTTGTAAATCATACATCTGATAGGGGTTTATACTCATAATACATGTTAAAAACTCCTACAGCTCAACAACACAAATCAAACAACTCAATTAAGAAATAGGCAAGGCACTTGAACAGCAAACATAATGAAATATAAATGAGAAAAACACATCCATTAGGATAGAGATTATGAAGGAAGTTGTGAGAGATAACAAGTGTTGGTGAGGATGTTGGGTAGCTGGAGCCCTTGTGCATTGCTGGTAGGAATATAAAATGGTGCAGATACTGTGGATGACAAGTTTGGTGGCTCATTAAAAAAATTAAACATAGTTACCATGATCCACCAAGTCCAATTCTAGCTCTATATCCAAAAGGATTGAAACAAGAACCAAACATATACTTGTATAACATGTTCATAGTACCATAATTCACAATAGCCAGCAGATGAGTAGGTGAACAACCCACTACAAGATGTCTGTCTTAAGGAATGAAATTCTACTATATGCTACCACATGGATGAATCTTAAATGAAACAAGGTCAAGTACTGCACTATCTCACTTTTGTGAAGGACCTAGAATAGGCAAATTCACAGGGACAGAAAAGGAAGTTAATGTTTAATGGGTACAAGATCTGGGTTTGAGATGATGAAAAAGTTCTGAAAATAGACAGTGGTGATGGTTACAAAACATTGCAAATGTATTTAATGTCACTGAATTATACACTTAAAGTGGCTAAAATGGTAAATTTGATGTTACATATATCTTACTACAGTAAAATATTTTAGGTGTAAAAGAATGTTTTTAACAATTCTAATTGCTCCCAAAACTTGAAACAATGCAAATGCCCTTCAATGGGTGGGAAGACAAACAATACATGGACACCCACATGGTGGAGTACTATGCAGCAATGAAACAGAAAGAACTATGGACATGTGTACTGATGAACTTTGCAGACATTATTCTGAGTAAAATAAAGCAGCCCGAAAAGGCACTGTGTGATTCCAATCACATGGCACTCTTCCAAAGACAAAACTATAATGAAGAAGAGATCAGTGCCACCAGGGGTCATGAAGAAGTACTCCAGAACTGTTTTGTACTCTGACTGTAGTGGTGGCTACACAAATCTGTATGTGTTCAAACTAACAGAACCGCACAATAAGGGAGTACATTTTATAACAAATTAATTTGAGATGCAAAAGTCCAGAATTCTACTATAGAAGCCTTATAAAACTGTTGGAGACAGGCATGGTGGCGCACATCTGTAATCCCAGCACTTGAGAGGCTAAGGCAGGAGGACTGCTGCAAGTTTGAGGTCAGCTTTGGCTACATAATGAATTCAAAGCTAGCCTGGACTACTTAGTGAGATCCTGTCTCAAACAAACAAGCAAAACCCAGAAACTAAAAACAATTGGAATTACAGTTTGAAAAATGGAGAAGAAATCACATATGCTAATATTATGTTTAGTCTTTGAAGTTTTCTACAATTCCACAAACATTTAAAGAAGGATATCCAATAAGACTTGTATATCAACAGAACAAAACCTGTATTCCAGCCCCCAGCCTTCATTTTTACAATCAGATCAGAAATATTTTTTGCAAAAGGGAAAAATTAATATATATGATTATGCATAATCAAAATCAAATCATATTACTTTTGACTACCATACTGGGCTGTTGTGTGGCACAAAGGAAGTAATGCAAGTCAAATTCATTTGAGACTATCTTATTACTGAAGTTAAAATAAAAAAGAGAATCGAATGAGATAAAACCCCAAGGTCTTTGTACTGAGTTACACTCCAGCACCTTATCTATCTGTCTGTCTGTTTATCTGTCTATTTATTTTGAGGCAGGGTCATGCTAAATCGCTAAGTTTCCTAGTCTGGACTTGAACTTGGGATACTCTGGTCTCAGCCTCATAGAATGCTAGGATTACAGGTGTGTACCACCATGCTCAGCATAAGATAGCCTTTGAATATTTTTACACAGCAGTTCGCTGATGCTGCCTTCAGCTGGTGTTCCTGGTTCTTCAACTGTTGCATTGCCTAGCAATGTACACAGTCACTAACCAGTGATTACAAACTCAGGCAAACGATCAATCCTTAACTGTGCTGTTAATGAAATACTGGTCTTTCCCACAACTTGAAAGATCAGAAGGAAACTGCTGGTGTCTGAAATGACTCTGCACTTGCTTGCATTAGGTTTTAGGTTCACTTCCCTTTTCTGTTCTCTGGAGACAGAACACAGCTGTTCAACATCCTTTATAGGAGTGTTTTCTTCTAGCAGTTTCCCAAGGGTCATTACAAAGTGTGAGAAATATCAGGAAGACCACAGGATATTTGTATATGAGTCACTTTCCATCTGCATATGCTTAAGTGCACTTACAGAACAACTTTTGTCAAACAAAAAGGCAAAACAGTGCACTGAATGATGACTTCACTGGAGATTATTGTTTTTATTTTCGACTGCCTTCTATTCTCATGTATAAGAGAGTAGGAGCGCCTTCTTAAGAGTGTATGCCATGGTGCCTTGAGCATCATCCTTCACAATTCATGCTCAAGTTCCCTTCAGAGTTGCCCATGGTTCTGAATTGGAGAATGGGCTAAGGTGCCCACTAATGGCCAGAGGTGCTAAAAAACATCTTCAAAAATGCATGCTTTCAACATCATGCAAGATGAAGAGAACAGAGGGGACAACAGGGCAGGAGGGAGACTTCAGGGCTCTTGAAGTGTGAATGGTTCATCAAAGGATGGCAATGCCAGGTCTCTGTCCACCCCGGGCTACAGAAAGAGCCCATCATGGGTGTCTCCAGAGGCTGCCACACAACAGAAAGGGTTGGAAGCAGATGTTCTGGTAAAAGCAAGCATCCGACACGTGCAATTTTACATCCCAGTCTCTGGACATCCAGGGAATTACAAAGATATTTTGATCAAGCAAGACATCGTAGTCTTGGTGAAAAGAATTGCTGTCATTTCCATTTTCTCATAGCACAGGCCTCAGCCCCAGATTCTCATGAAATGCTATGGCCTTAAAACAGTACGATTAGCTGACTATTGCAGGCAAGAAAACCAGCTTCAACTGGATTTGTTCCCAACTAGAAACACTGTGACCTGGTTTTACAATCAAGTGATGATTTTAAGATTGCACAGAGATTTTTGAGGGATATGTTTCCTTTATAATGAGCTCACAAGAATATAGGCTGGGGGAAGAAAAAAAGACATAAAAAGATGGGATTACCATTTGAATGTAGCTTTCCTCCTCTTTTCTGGAAATAGGATTGGCAAAAAATCTCGCAGAGTTAATACCATTTCTTTCTGGAGAGAGAAAGCTGGTTCGATTGCTAAAAACAAAAATACAGATGAGGTCAAAGCAATGTCTTTCAGCTGCTCTGAAAGGTGGCCAGGAACTGACAGGGCCTTGTGGGGTTTCACCTCCCACCCCTCCAAACACCCCTCCACTTCCATCTGGCCCAAGAATTCCTAAAGAAACAGACTGCCCGGCAGCCCTGTACCACACGGTTCCAGTTGCTTTTCCCAAGGCCTTCCATATTACATAGCTCACGAGCTTTCAGAGACAGACCAAAACATCATGTCATTTAGGAAGAAACAAAAGCAAAAACGAAACACTTCTTTGGGGCCCTTTTATTTTGACAGTATCCAGGAAAAGTAAGAAAGTGCATCCACTCCTCTGATAGGACAAGAACAAGAATTGGGAATTGATCTCTATCCTACTTGAGTCAGATGCAAAGCCTGAGTGTCTCTGCAGTTTTTCTGGGAAACCCAGGTTATTGCAAGTTTCTGCTTTACAAAGTGACTATGTTCTGCGGCATTTAGAGTGAGCCAGGGAACTTCTGGGCCAGTCTCAGCACTCTGAAAATGCAGCTTCTTAAAAGGTGAGATGAAAGAGTGTAGACACAAAATTGGCCTTCTGGAAGTCCGCCTGGTAGTACTGATCCCAATTCCTGGGCCACAGCTGATTCTAATCAGGCCGCGGCTACACAATTCCATCTTCTAAGGAAATCTGAGGTGGGACTAAAAAGAGCCCATCCCCATTGACACTGCAATTGAAACGTGTCAACCAGCTCAGGAGCTATGGTACATTTTGGTCAATGGGGATCGTACAACAAAGAAAAGAGTTCTGAAAAGACAGAGGAATGAGCAGATGGGAACAGTGAGGGAGATGTGAGAAAAAGAGAGAGAAGATATTTTGAGATCCCAGTAGCACTGTATTTCCTGGTTCTGGTAATCCCAGTTGCATTTCTTCCTTTGTAATCTATAAACAACTTCTGGCTCTTGACAGTAAACCCAGGCCTTCTCTTGACTTACTTAAGATCAAACGGACATCCACTACAAACAGGCTAAGTAAGACCAGAGGTGTCTGGGCCACTATGGCAACGAGCGGCTTTGCTTACCAAGGCACAGTGCAGGTCCTGGTCAGAGATGTGTGCTCCCTGATGATGGAGAGGTTTCTCAGGTCCAGCGGCGGGGGCCGTTCTATAAGACAGTGTACCACAGGCACCATGGTTAGTTCTCAGGCCAGAATCTGAAGACCGTGAAACAGTGACATTCCACTTTTCTAGCATACCAAGTCCATTTTACTAACGGGAAGCACTGCTGATGAGACTGAGTTTCACTCTCCTACTTTTCCCTGACTTCCGGGAAGTAAGAATAAGTATCAAGCCAATGTTCTCTTTCCTTGCTGGAGGTAACAAAAAGAGGTTATACATTTACTTAGTCCACACACATTTATTGAGAACTTACTGCC
This sequence comes from Dasyprocta punctata, assembly GCA_004363535.1. Lineage (NCBI taxonomy): Eukaryota > Metazoa > Chordata > Mammalia > Rodentia > Dasyproctidae > Dasyprocta > Dasyprocta punctata. The sequence continues at coordinate 22,552 of RJWM01017023.1, read as the reverse complement.
TGTCAGGCATGGTTCTAGGTGTTGGAGACACAAATGAACTGAACAGATCCCAGCCTTTGCCCTACAGAAATCCCAATGTCTACCTCACCCTTGACATGACTGACAGGCAAAGATGATCACCAGGTTGTAGTCTCTCCAACTCCAGATCACTGTCCACTTGATGGATTTTCTGCCTAGGACATTCTTCCCTGTATTTCTGTCCAGTTACTCCTCTTCACGTCCCAGTTCACTGTCCTCTGCATAGGGATTCTTTCTTTGAACTCCAGAAAAGGTCAGACTCTGTATTACAGGCCTCACAGGTTCCTGCAATTATCCTTCATGGCTTTTCCCCCAGGTTGTGATGAAACGTTCACCAGCTAGTATCTGACTCAGGTCTAGACTGTGCATCGGGACACCAGGGTTTTGTTTGTCAGTTCGCTGCAATAGCCTGGACACCTAGAGAGCCCTTGGTATCTGCTCCCAGGAGCCCACCCAGCTGCTTCGGCCATTAGACGATGGTCTAATTCCCCTCCGTGTCACCAGAGTGACAGGACAGTGACTTTCCCAATGGCCAATTGTTTTCCAGGTGTCTTGGATCTTGAAAGGTGACTGGACCAGAAAGACCTGTGAATCATGCAGCCCCTGGTTTCTCCTGAGGGCACAATACCCCACTGTCAGGTTCACCAGCAGCCACCCACCAGCTTCACTACCTGCCCTCGTCTACCTCCGAGTACATCAAATATTTTGTCTCTCTCGAATCCTATACAATTGCGCTGTTCCAAATAGTGACCGTGCAGCAAGTATACTGGTATATGTAAATTACTAAAATTAAATGAAATTAAAGATCAACTGTTCAGTCACACTAGTCACATTTCAAATTTTCAACAGTGATGTGTCTGCCATCACAGAAGTTTCTGTTGGACGGTACTGCTGTAGAAAATTAGTTGAGCAAGACAATAATGGCCATCTTAAAGTTAGAGGCTTTGTGAAATTGTTTCTGATCAGAATGGACAGTTATGTCCTCTACACCTCATAAGATAGAGTCCATTCTCTTATTTAGTACTGACTTCGTGATTCTTACTTTTCTTCCAGGTGGTTTTTCATCTTCCTCCCCCTCAGACTGAAGAACTCTCCTTGCTCTACACCCCAGTCAGTGCCTAGCACAGCACTACACACACGCAAACCCAAGGGAGTGTGGCTGGTAAATCAGGTACAAGGAACGGCTTAGGTAGCAGCTGTGAGCATTCCCACCTGAAGGCGCAGTTTTTCCAAAGAGCAATGAAAGGTAGGGAAAGGCCGCCTGGGTTGTCAGAGATCCCCGTCACACCAAATGCTCCCTTGTGACCACATAGCTCACTGGGCAGGTGAGGGCTGAGCAAAAATGAAGTGAAGAAGCCACTTTGCCCTGCCTCTTCCCTCTCCCTCTTACTCCGTCTCCCTGTCTGCCCATGCTGCTTAGCAGACCAGTGAGACTACCTGGGGGTAGCAGTGCAGAAGCTACGGGTTGCTCTGGGTGCACAGGAGTCAGGCTGCTCACTTCCTAAGTGCTTTCCTGCCCACCCCCGTCATCTCCGCTCAGGGCGTGTGGGACATGGATCAAAGGCCAGAAGCCTAGCACTGTGACTCTATTCAAGTGCTGTCTAAATGGGATGCCAGACGGGTTCCATTCTGATCCATCCTCACTTCTGATCCATCCTCACGTATTCCTGGGCTTCTGTTCGAGAAGCAGTCAAAGGGGAGTCCCTGGAATAAAACTGGATTTATAGGCTGCATCTGCAGGACCACAGCAACCGACAAGTCCCCTAACTCCCTTGATCAAATCATTATGGAGCAGCAAGGCACTCCCACCCTTCCCATTGTATCCCAGTCACTTCTTTCTTGCCCTCGTACTTTGTAGCCCTCTGGGATTGTCTCTTTAGTGATTCCTGCCCAAAAAGGCTTAGGTCTCTCACACACAGCAGGCTTGGTCAAGTGCCTTACGTTTCCTTTGAGGCTTGAGATCTCTATTCACTGGGGGAGGTTCCAAATCCGCAGGTAGCTCAGGCAGTGGGCTTGAGATGTTTCCTGAGCTCATCGGGATGTAGTCATCTTGGCTGCAGTGGGGACCAAGACCAGAGGCCATGGCCTGGGGGCTCATGGGTATGTAGCTGTCTTCAGCACCGGCTATAGCTGTGGGGTACATTGCGGAGCACCTGCAAGGCTATAGAACAATGCGTACAGGTTGGGAACTGAGGTTAGTCATGGAAACCACTAAAAATGGGCACTGAGGCTGTGCATATTGTTTGGATTCCAAATTGGCTGAGAATACTCTGAACTTCCCCAGGGAAGTAGGACAAGCCTCTAACCAAAGTTCTGTCTCTGGACCCAATATGTGAGTATAGGTGCTAAGTCTCCTAGACTGTATCTTGGAAGACTGTGGCTTATGAATTTATGCAACTGCTTTAAATCCAATATGGGTTTAATTGGCAATCCCAGGTAGATAAATGTATTGACCATTAGAATTCACAGGGTCTTTCTGGAACCAAGTCCAAGAGTTTCCAAAAACAGTTTAAGTCTTAAAGTGAGACTGGAAAAGTCTGCACAGATCCAGAGTAAAAAATCTCAATAGAATTGGGGAAAAAATCATATATGGGACAAGTTAGTTTTGCTTAATGGAAGCTTAAAGTAATCCAAGTGCCAAACTTACCAGATTTAAACTAAGTCGCTTGTCTCGGTGTCTTAAGGATCGACCTTCTACATCAGCTGCAAGAAACAAGATGGACAACAACAATTGAAACTAGGGGCCAAGCCTCTCTACACTCCATGGCCTGTGCGCAGCTCCATAAAACATAATTTCTTTTTCTTTTTTATTCTTTTTTTTTTTTTTTTTTTTTTGGTATTGGTACTGGGGATCAAACTCACAACGTCGTGCTCATCAGGCAGGCGCTTAAGCCACTGAGCTAAATCCCTGGCCCTATTTTTTGAGACAGGGTCTCACTATGCAGTTCAGGCTGGCCTTGAACTCACTTTGTAGCCCAGACTGGTCTCGAACTCACAATTCTCCTGCCTCAGCCTCTGGAGTGCTGGGATTACAGGCGTGCTCCACCATGCCCGGCATAAAATGTAATTTCCATACATGAACTCGTTACTGAGCTTAGCTGGGCAATCAGAACCCATTCCCCAACAGACAGAAAATCAGGCCAGATTTTGAAGAAGTTTCTATTTGATGGCTTCATTTCTCTCTGTGAATGAGGAAGAGATATAGCAAGCATCTTAGTCACTTTCTTGTTGCTGAGACACAATACCTGACTCCTGCAACTTAAGGGAGGAAAGGGTTCTTTTGGCTCACAGTTTCAGAAGTCTCCGTGTTGCATGGTTGGCCATCTCCAGGGCAGGAATGGCATGGCAGAGAAGTATAATGGAGGAAAAGCTACTTGTGTCATGGTGCCCAGGAAGCAAAAAGAGAAGGGAGGAGCTGGGGAAGGAGGCAGACCCTCCCAGGCCGTGCACCAGTGAGCCACCTCCACCCAAGTCCTACCTCCTGAACACGTGAGGCCTTCGGAGGTCATTCTAGATCTAAACCACGACAGCAAGTAACTACCAAATGCTTGTTTCACTGATAACAGGAGCTTAGAGATTGGCAGGCAGACCCGAGAGGACAGACAAGGAAGTCTAAAATATCCCTTGCAGTGAACAGCAAAACGAGCTGTATAGAGTTTTTGGTTTTTTTTTGTTTTGTTTTTTTTTTTTTTGTTGTTGTTGTTGTTTTTGTCCTTGTTATGGTCTGGGAAGTTTGTATTTATAATCTCATGGAAAAGTTATTGGAATTCTAGCGAGTTGATTTTAATCTACTACTTCCAGTGCAACCCATGGCAAGAATGAAGACACTAAGGTGTATTTATAATTATGGAGGACCAAGGGGGTCTTAAATCTGGCTAGGATGAAGGCTCATCAGAACAAAGGCCTCGACTCAGGTCCTAACTCAGATTTTATTAATACATGAAGAAGGGAGTGACCTGAGGATGAGTAACTGTGAGAATCATGGGAAATACGTGAATACTGTAGCTGGGCTAGATAGGAGGCCAGAAAGCACCTCTGCAATATGAAGAAAGAAGGATATGCAGAAAGATCAATCTGCGTAACACAACTGAGGTAGCATTTAATGTTTGGGGGGTGGTGTTTTAGCTTCTGATGTGCAAACTTTTTCACCCTGGAAAGTCACGGCTTCTTATCTCAAGGCTGGAACCCAGCTGACAGCCCTGGAGCAGGGGCTCTTCATCCCACCTGGCCCAACCATGTTTTGGGAGTCACAGGGTGAGGAAACAGTGACTGTCTCCTAGCTTTAAAGATTATGCATCTGCACCTCAGCCAGCCCTATTTACATTGCTTAGAGTCAACTGAAGGGAAAAGGAAATAATATCCTTTATTCAAGGAGAGTCATCCAGGTGGTCCTCCACAAAACTAAACCAAAAAGCACTGGCATTATGGAGCAGCATCGAGGGCCCTGCTGAGATCTGTGAGCATGAAGCAGTGACTGATTTGCAGCAATAAACAGCTACTCAGGTACCGGCACTGAAAGAGAAGATAGCTGGACCAAACTAGGATTAGAAACCGGTCAGACAGCTGCGACAAATGTTGAGACATAAAAACGTAGAATTTCTATTGGATTGAAAGAGGAAATGTCTGGAAGGTAAACCGAATACTTCCCAACTCATGGGACAGCATTATGTCAAAACCAAAGACATTATGAGAAAAAAAAAACCTACAGAGCTTATAAGAAAAAAAAAACTACAGAGCAATATATCTCATGAACATAAATGTAAAATTCCTCAACAAAATATTAACAATAAATTTAATTCAACAATATAGAAAAATAATTATATACCATAACCAAGTGGGATTTATCCCAGGTATGCAAGGATGATTTAACATTTGAAAATCAGCAAACACAGCCCATCACATCAAAAGAAAAATCCACAATCATCTCAATAAATACAGAAAAAGCATTTAACAAAATCTAAAACCCATTCATGATTTAAAGCAAAACTCTCAGGAAACTAGGAATGTAGAAGAACTTCTTCAACACAATAAAGAATATCTACCAAAAAAAAACCTATGGCTAATATACTTAGCAGTGAGAAAGTCAAAACTTTGCCCCTAAAGCCAGGAATAAAGCCAGGGTATCACTCTCAACACTGCTTTTTAACACTGAACTGGAAGTACTGCTTAATTCAACAAGATAAGTAAAGGAAGCAAAAGGTATACAGATTTGGAAGGAAGAAATGAAACAGTCTTTGTTCAAAGATGACATGTAGAAAGTTTGAAAGAATCAACAAAGAACCTCCTGGAATAACAAGTTATTACTGCAAGGTTGGAGGATATAAGGTTAATATTCAAAAAATAATCACTTTTCTATATACCAGCAATGAAGTGGAATTTGAAATGAAAACTCCAATACCATTTTCATGGGTACCTACCTAAACTGAAATAGATTTACTTAGGTATAAATATAACAAAACTTGTACATTATCTACATGAGGGAACCTACAAAATTCTGATAAAATATATCAAAAAAGAGCTGAATAAATAGTGAGAAATTCCATGTTCTTGGACAGGAAAACTCAATATTGTCAAGATGTCAATTCTTCCCAACCTGGTCTATAGATTCAATGTAATCCCAATCACAATACAGCAAGATGTTACAGGTATATAAATACACTCTTTCTAAAGTTTATATGGAAAGGCAAAAATATAAACTGTCAACCCAATATTGAAAGGCAAGAACAAAACTAGAGAGCTGACACTATTCAACTTGAAGACTGATACTATAGCTACAGTAATCAAAATAGTATAGTATTAGTGAAAGAAAGGAAAAATAGACCAGTGGGACAGAATAGAGGGCAAGGAAATAAATCCACATAAATATAGTCAACTGATGTTTGACAAAAGAACAAAAGGAATGTGAAATGCAAAATATATCATCTTTTCAACAAATGGAGCAGGAACAACTGGACATTCACATGCAAAAAAAAATCTAAAATTAAATCAGAATGGATCACAGACCTAAATGTAAAATGTAAAACTATAAAATTCTTGAAGATCATGTGGGAGAAAGTCTAGATGAGCTCATGTTTGACAACTACTGTTTAGATACAACACCAAAGGCATGATCCATGAAAGAAATAACTGATAAGTTGGTGTTATAGTTTGTGTCTGGATGTTCCCCCAAAGTCTCATGCAGTCATGGGGAGCTTTCACCAGCTGCTGAGTCTAGCATTTGTGATTGGTTCACTGCCTAGCGCTAGGATTGGCGATGTGAATGCTGTACCTGCCCTGGGGTGGGTAGTTTGCATACAATATAAGGGAGGCAAAGAGGCGTGCTCCTCCCTTTGCCCTTTTGCTCTTTTGTTATTGTTGCTTTTGGTATCTGTCACAGCTGCCATGAACGGTGGCCTCTCAGCCACACCACCCTGCCTTGGGAGCCAGCTGAGTATGAACTGAAACCTCCAAAAACTGTAAGCTAAATAAACCTTTCCTTCCTTCATTTTGGGTATCAGGTTTTTGTCTCAACAATGAGAGAAAAGTAACCAAGACAGCTGGACATCATTACAATTTAAAATTTCTGCTCTGTGAAAGACACTATGAAGATAATGTAAAGGCAAATCACAGACCGGGACAAAATATTTGCGAAAGAAGACACAAATGATAAACAACTTATCCAAAATGTACAAAGAACTCTTAAAATCCAATAATAAGGAAGCAAACAACCTTATTAAAAATAGACGGAGATGTCACCAAAGACTATGTGTAGATGGAAAGGAAGCCTATGAGAAGATATTCCACATCATATGTTATCAGGGAAATGAGACCATATATGCCTGAATAGCCCAAAGCCAAAATATGGACACCATTGCACGCTGGTGAGGTTGCGGAGAAACAGGAACTCTACAAAATGGTACCGCCATTATGGAAGGCAGTATTGCACTTTTTATAAAAAGTGAAAAATACTTTTAACCATATGATCTAGCAATGGCATTCCTTAATATTTATCCAAATAAATTGAAAAGTTATGTCCACACAAAATCTGCACATTAATGTTTATAGTAGCTTTATCCATAGTTGCCCAAACTTGAAAGCAATCAAGATGTCCTTCAGCATATGAATGCATATATAAACTAGTACATTCAGATAATGGAATGTTATTCAGCACTGAAAATAAGTTGTCTGGGGGTTCCGCTCAGTGGTAGAGTATGCTTAGTATGCACAAGAGCCCAGATTGAGTCCCTGACACCATAAGGAATGAGGGAAGGAAGGAAGAAAGGAAGCAAGGAAGGAAGGAAGGAAAAAAATGAAAGAAGAAACTATCAAGACATATAAACATATGAAGAAACAATAAAAGCATATTTCTAAGTGAAAAAAGCCAATCTGAAAAACTATGTTATACAATTCTCAACTATATAACATTCTTTAAAAAGCAAAAATATTGGAAAACTTAAGCGAAACAAATTCTCAGAAAAACATAACTTATCAAAAGAAAAACAACAAATTTAAATACCAAAATAGGGTCACCAAGTCAAGAAATAAATTTATTTTTAAAATTTCCAAAAAGGCAAACTCCAAATTCAGACGGTTTTTCTGATAAATTCTACCAATTGGTTTATGCAGAAATAATACCAATTTACACAAACTTTTCCAGAGAAATGAAAAGAGGAAAAACATCCTACTTTGTTTTGCAGAGTCAGCATAACACTTTTTACCAAAACCTTACAAAGACATTTCAAGAAAAGAAACTTGCAGGAAAATTCTCAATTATATAACATTCTTTAAAAAACAAAGATTTTTAAAAAGTTCAAAATTTAATGTGGGCAAAACCAATCTAGCAATGTATCAATTTTTTTATACAAGAGACAGCCAGGGTGGTATATGCCTCTAATCTCAGCACTCTGGGAGGCTGAAGCAGGAGGACTGTGAGTTTGAACTCAGCCTGGGAAATAGCCATTTAGTGAAGCCCTGTCTCAAAATAAGAAATAAGAATAGCTAGGGGTTGTAGTTCAGTGCAAAGCCCCTGGATTCAATCCCCAGTACTTCAAAAAACATTAGACAACAGCAAAGACAGTCACTTAATTATGAAATCTAAAATGCCAAACTTGTAGCATAGTAGTTGCCAGGGCCTGGGTGTGGTGAGGAAATGGGAGATATCGGTGAAGGTTTATGAGCTGAGCAAGTCCTGGGGGTCTAATACATGGTATGGGTGGTGATGAACGTGCTAATTAATTTGGTTGTGATAATCACTGCACAATGTATTTGCATATCAAATGTCACATTATATACCTTAAATATATATAATTTTTACTTGTCACATAGTTTTTTAAAAAAAGCTATATAAGTGGTAGGATATTTCTACCTACGTATTGTTCATTGGTTGGAAAACTCAATATTGAAGAGACGTCAAACCTTCATATACTGGTCTATAGATATGGTGCAATGCTGCTCAATTCACCAATATATTGAATATGTATATCTGGGACCTGAGAAGTTGACTGTAAAACTGATTCTAGATTAAGCAAGGCATTCCTGAAGCACAGGTACGAGGATCTCCTCCCCTGGCTATCAGCACAGACAGTACAGTAATTAAGAGAGTGTGGTGTCGGTTTAAACGGCACCCAATGTAGACAGCAAGCAGAGCGCAGACTCAGACCAAGGGCAAACCTAGAGAGCCACGGGGACGGGGTGGCCGCTCCGTCTCAGGGTGCGCGGCCGTGGACAGAAGCGACCCTTGCCCCACTCTGCCACCATGCACAGGCCCCATTCCAGGTGGAGGCCAGTGGGAAAGGGGGAACAATAAGCTTTCCCTGCTCCCTCGGCTTTACCAGACCCCTTTGGCTTCTGTTCACCTCTCTTGTTTTGCTCTTTGTTTTGTGGTCCAAATCTAATTCATTTTCAGCTTCGTTTGGCTTCATGTAAAAGAACACAACCTAGCTGATTTGTGGCTGTCTTCAAATTTCAAATTATTTCAATACTTCATTCTTAAATCAGAGACTTTGTATTCCTTCTCTTTCTTACTCTATTATTTTACTGGGATTGTCAGAAGGAAGTGAAATGTGTAATAGTCACATCACTGGGAACCCTGGGGGAGGTCTTTGCAAAGTGACTTATTTCTTCAGTCAGAATGAGAGATTTGAAAATTAATTTGCATTTCTTACACTTTCCATGATTCCTTTAAAACACGGCTTGAGTAACTGGTGGTGTGGAGGTGATTATATTTGCATAGATGAAGAGCGAGAGAAAGAGAATTGGTTTTCGTGTCTATCTTTCCGAAACAGGCTGTCATAAAAATGCCTGGGTTGGTCAACTCACGGCAGAAAGGTGCGGAAGCCTGGAGAAGCAGTAAAGAAGAAATTATCCAAGAGCCACCCCGAGGCTGCTTGTGTGGACTTGCACCAAGCAGTTTCTGAAGGCCACAGAGACCTAAGGGTGGGAGGGAAGGGGTGGCAGGAGATGGAACTGTACTCGAAATTTCAAGTCAACCTCATGAAGATAAATGGTTTTAAAGATGTGGTATTTCTATATAACATACTACTACTCAGCTATAAAGAATGATAAACTAGACATTTTCACTCTTAAATGGATGCACCTTCAAAATATACTTCTCAGTGAACTAAACATGTCACACATATGTAATCATCGCATTGTTGCACTTGTGTGATGAACAGAAAGAAAATCTATCTATGTATATAAAAAATTAGTTAAGATAGTTAAAGAAAAAGAATTTTGAGTGAAAAGTAGTTTTCACAGGGTCATTTTCAGATTTCACTTTTAATGCAAAATGTTTTTTTGAAAATAATAGAGCAGTCATAAAAAAAGATAGTCATATAGCTGTTTTCTCTTGATTCATTGAGGGGCAAGTTTTGTGCTAATAATTTTCTGGACAATGTTTCATGTCTATATCTTATACCCTAAACAACTGCTGTGAAAATAACAATATGCAACCTGCTGATTATTGTTACTCTCCTATTGGTCTGTTGTGAAATTCTGCTTTACTTTAATTTCTTGTTTTTCTTCTGTTTAAAATGATAAATAAATAAATAAAAAGCTAAATGGTTTTACAGAAAGGGCAAAGAGGACTTTGGGAGGGTGTGCCAGAGACAAAGCTGGATCAGAGCCGGGAGTTTGGCTCAGTGCCTTAAGCGCCTGCCCTGGCAGGTGCGAGGTTGTGAGTTCAATCCCCAGTGCCACAAAAAAAACAAAAAAAAAAACAAAAAAAATTTCATAAGCCTGGCGTGGTGGCACACGCCTTTAATCCCAGCACTCGGGAGGCTGAGATAGGCGGAGCGTTGTGAGTTCGAGGCCGGCCTGGGCTACAACGCGAGCGCAAGGCCAGCCTGAGCTACACAGTGGGACCCTGCCTCAAAAAACCAGGGTTGGGAGTTTGGCTCAGTGGCTTAAGCACCTGCCCTGGCAGGCGCGAGGTTGTGAGTTCAATCCTCAGTACCGCAAAAAAAAAAAAAAAAAAAAAAAAAAAAGCTGGATCAGAATCACCCTGATAGGAGAAACTTGGTGGAAACAAAAAAAAGCTAGGACTGGAAAGAACACAGCAAGTGGGAGAAAGAGCGCAGCTGATGGGATTGTTGAGAACTAGAAGGAGCTGGTGTCTTCAGTTTTGGGCTCACTATGCATAGGAGAGGCTAAGAAGGGAGTGGGACCGAGCTGAGGCAAAAGATGTCGCCTTCTGTGCCAAATGTGTCCCCTAGTGACTCCGAACCAACATTAGCAGATCAGAGTCGGGCGAGGGGCCCACTACATGGGCAAAGATACACACAGGGTAGCCCATCACCAGGAGCCAGCGTTCCAGCTTTCTGCACCATGGACTGCAAGCCGAGTGTTTCTCCCAGTGGCCCAAACTCAAAGGAGGGTGGAGCTGCCCAGAAGCAGACAAGCCTCACCTTCTGGCTATGTGCTTCCTGCAGGGACCCAGCCCCATCAGGAGACTGTGCTGCCTGAACAAGGAACACTGCGAAAAGCCCTTGTGTGGACACAAAGCATGAAGAGGAGCTGGGCAGGGCAGTCCTCGTCCAGGTTTCTCTCTGTGCCTGAATCACAGCACGTGACACTTACCTTTCCAGGCCCTAATGTGGTCTAAACCAGACAGAGAGATTCTCCTGGGTACCAGGGTACATTCTGGTTTCTTGATGCTGCTGTGCCCACTCCACGAGAACTGCTCCTCCGGGCGCCGTTCAGAGAGATGGCTTGGCTTCGGAGGGCGGGGCGGTGGAGTGTTGCACAGGATGGCGAGTTCTTTTGCCCCACACGGCAAAGCAACTTGGTTTTTATCTGCCTGTACGGTGGAATTTATGGACGTTTCCAGCAATGATGAAGAAGACAAGTGGTCCCCGGATGGCCCGTTGATTTCTCTATTCCAGATCAGAGCAGCCTGGGGTCTCGTGGAAGGCATCTCCTGAAATCCATTCCCATGGCGTGAGGAGTGCACCAGGCTACTGGAGGCTGGCTGCAGACCATCCACAAAAACATCATCGAATGAAGTCTGTTCCAATGAGCGCTCTGAGTTCGACCAGCTATCACATCTGGTGGGAAGACCGAGGGAAGAAAAGCACATAAATTTTGCTGAAATGCAGTCACCCATCCACCGCAAATCCCATACCGACCTCGTTCCCATCCCTCCAACACCGCCTTTGGTTCTACTTGCAGAGCCACATTCCCACTGCAACCCTCAGTCACACCAATGTATTTGTGCAGGAAAAAATGACTTACTGACTTTTTTTCATCCTCTAAACATTGAATACATACATGAAAATGCAAGGTTAGAAACGAAAACCACATTTCTGAAATACATGACTCATTCTGTTTCACATACTGCTTCGTCTTTCATAGTGGTTGACAGTGATCTGTCCTCATCTTGGCAGCGACAGAAGATAGGTGAGACACGCCCACTAGAAAACATCCCCATTTAAAAGGATGACGTGCTCAGGCGAGACAGATGCCACATGGGGAGGCAGTGAAGGTGTGGCGAAGAGAGGAGTTGTGCTAGGAGACCCAGTTCGGACTGATCCCGGCATAAGCATACCTGGCATGCTGCAGTCTTCCACTCTTGCAGTTGGACAGAATCAGATAATCAGGAAGGAAGAGAAACTCCGATTCACTCCTGGTTTCCTCAGTGGCCGTGGCATTAGTGTTTGGGTCATCTCTTGGCAAGGAAGAGCTGGCAGCACGGGCGATATGAAGGGAGCTGGCAGGAGATGGCTGGAGGGAGGAGGGTGTGTGAGTGAGGCTCTCCGTGGAATCTGCTGGTGAAATCATTTCCCAGATTAGTGTTTTCAGAATGGTCATAGCACTCAGAATTTCTCAAACAGCATCTAAGAAGCCAAATAGAAGATGCAAATCACAGCTGGTGTTTGTACTGATGGAAGAGACAATTTCCCCAAGCTATAAACAATGTCTGGGAAAGAATTCCAATGTTCCAACAGTGAAGTGTTGAATCAATTAAGAGTAAAAAAAAAAAATTCTTGGCCTAAAAGTCTGCAGTCTACACACAGTTTTTTTACGGCCCTGCATCAGTGTTTATTCACTCAATAAATACACACATATATACACATATGTACTTATGCATATCAAGTCTATATACTTACGTATGCACTTATACATAGATGTATGAACACACTGATACATATGATATGATCAAAATCTAGTATGTATTTACATTTTAAAAATTACAGAAAAAGACACAATGCAATGAATCCCCCTCAAAATCCTCTCTCCCTTTAAACATATTTACCCTACCATTCCTGCTGCTTTCTGAAGCAATTTTGGAAATCCTCTTTCATGAGTGTCTTTAGTTGTTGTATTGTGGCTGCCTTGATAACCTGAATCAATTCAAAATGTTTACCTTTCATAGGAAATTCATAGACTGAAAGCCAAAGGGGAGAAAACAATTGTTCCATGTGACAGGAGACCAGAAAAAAGCAAGGGTAACTTGCCCATCAATCACAGAATGGATAAGAAAGACATGGTATTTTCATACAATGGAAAGCTACCCAGCTATAAAGTAGGATAATCTCGAGGTTCTTGTAGGTAAATGGATGCAACTGGAGATCATGTTCATGGGCAAAACAGTTTGAACTCATATGGGTAAACACAAGCATAAAAACAGAAGGAGTTAGTGGGATCCAAAAACACAGCAGGTATTATAAAAGTGATAGAGGAGGAAACACCTAGGAGGGGAAGGTGGTAACCAATGTTGGTTTCTTATCGTCTTGTCTTGAACTCTTGTAATGTTTTCACAATTTTGTTAGGTTTGGTTCTGTTCTGTCTTGTTTTGTTAGATTTTACTGTGTCTGATGGCATGGGCAGCTATTTTGAACATAATGGGATGCATTGTGGTAATCATGGTTGGTTTCCTCTTATCTTGTTTTGAAGTTCTATAATGCTTTCAATTCTTTTGTTTAATTGGTTATATTCTGTTTTGTTTGATTTTATTATGTGTGATGGTATGAACAGCTATTTGAAGAAAACGAGACATTATAGTAACCATTGTTCATTTCCTGTTATCTGGTTTGAAGTCCTGTAACGCTTTCATTCTTTTGTTTTGATTGGTTTTAGTCTGTTTTCTATTATTCGATTTCATTGTATATGAGGGTATGGACAGCTATTTTGAAGAGAACAAGAGACATTATGGTAGCCATTGTTGATTCCCTATTGTCTTGTTTTGAAGTCCCATAATGCTTTCATTCTTTTGTTTTGATTGGTTTTATACTATTTTGTTTTTGTTTGATTGTATTGTGTGTGAAGGTATGGACAACTATTTCGAAGAAAACAAGAGACAGTATGGTAGCCACTGTTGATTTCCTGTTGTCTTGTTGAGAAGTCCTTGTTGTATTGCTTGCATTGTTTTGTTCTGATTTGCTTTGCTCTGTTCTGTTTTGTTTTGTTTTATTCTCTTTAAAATAAAAAAAAATTTACCTTTCATGGTCATTTTGACTTTGGGAAAAGCCAGAGGTAGCCAGGTCTGGTGAATACAGTGAAAGACAGCACACCATGATGTTTTTATGAGCCTGCCTTTCTGTCGAATGGCACTCAGCAGCAGTATTCACTGTATTTTTTATCACACTTCATAAAGATGTTCAAGAAAGAAGACTCCAGCACTGCTTCAGAAAATGGCCAGAACAATGGGATAAGTGTGTTTGATGTGAAGGGGTCTTTTGAGGGGGATTCATGGCATTTCTCCTTCACTGTAATACATTTTTATTTATTTATTTATTTATTTATGTATTTTTTAAGGACAGAAATATTTATTGAGAGAAAGAAAGCTTCTGTCTGAGAGAGACAGAAAGGGTCCCGAGTGGGTTGCCAAAGACTCTGCCTTTTCTAGTGACTTTTATAGAGTAAAACCCTGATGGGGAAAACTGGGAACTTGTAAGGCAGAGGGGCTTGAGGTGGTCCCAATTATATACATATAATATTGTAAAATCTTGTACTATCTGAGGTTTCAGGTATTCACTATTGGCCTTTGGAATGTATTCCCTGCCACTAAAGGGGGACTACTGTATGTGGAAAGCCACAGAAAGCCATTTTAACATGGTTCTCACATGCAGAGGACTTGGCCCATCTATTCTCCTGAAAACTGAGGGAGTGGGGCTGTAGGGGAGTTTCCTGGCTCTCTCCAACTTCATGCCAGGGTGAGGCTTTCTGGTTTTACCTGATGCTTTCCTCATTGTCGTTCCTCTTGGATTACTGGAAAACATGTTATGGATATATGTTTCAGGATAACTCTTTCTTGCATGAAGAAAAAGCCAGAGGTGACACATAACAGAATGCACAAATACATAGCTGCTTTGGCATGAAGGCAGGAAACAGGATAGCAAAGAGCCAGCAGCAGAGTGAGGACTTGGTCAGGGAGGCCGGTTTGACTTAGCAGACTCTAGCCAGGATGGACTTACTGTGACATCGCAAGTCAGCTTCAACTGCTGTACCGAGGATAAAAGAATTTGAGATCACGTCATTTCCCTTTATTTGAGTGCTCTCAAAGCTCAGCAGTGTTGCTGAATAGCCTCACTTAATAAGCTTCCCTGGCTCATGAAAAGAAAGGGACTTTGTCATCAGGAAGCGCACTCTTTGTGGCCATCCTAGAGAGCTGCAGCTGCGGGTGGACATCACCACCTAGTGTCACAACATGGGTATTCCAAGGGCAGACAGAGAAAAACACACAGTAACTATTGACTGTAAACTACAGTATTTAGAGGTAAAATTTTTCTTTCCACTAGAATAAGAGGACAAAAGAAACCACATGCAAAATCCTCTATTTTTAGGATGCAAGCGTGGTGCGATAATGCCAATACTCAACAACAAAATCTATGAAGGGAAGTGAATTGTAACTCCAAGGTTCTCAGACACTTGGTATATTATATTAGCTGGGAAGGGCCATATGTGTGCGCGCGTGTATGGGAGTGAGGGAGAAAGAGAGAGAGAGAGAGAAAGAGGGAGAGAGGGAGAGAGGGGAGAGAGGGGGAGAGAGAGAGAGATAGACATATATATATGTCTAGAGAGAGAGAGAGAGAGAGAGATACCTCCTGGGTCAGTTGCTCCCATTGCCTGGAAATAATGGCCCAGAGAAAACATACAGCTTGTATCTCCTGTAGAAATCTGCAGTGTTCTGTGTGATCCTATCTTGTATGTTTGGATATGAATCATAGAACCAGGTGAAAGAGGGCTGTTTCCAGTGTATTTGGCAGGAACAGCTCTGATATAAATCAGCCCATGCAGATATCCTCAAGGCCACTTTTCCACAGTACCTCTTACCTGTACCGTCTTCCAGGTGGCCCAGGTTGCAGACTTGGCTGATGCTGTGCACCCACACCTGCATTTCTTCCTCAGTCTTGGCTACCAGGTAGAATGTACGGGAAGTGGTCTTGACAATAAACACAAAATTGTTCTGGAACTCCTTCCGAACAAAGCCAGGGCCTGCATGCTTCCATACGGCACACTCGCTGAGGTCTATCACTCGGATGGGCTTGCTGGAGCGCTTGTTCCGGTAGTATTCCAGAACATCCGGGTTGCCACTCATGCGGCCTCGGCGGAGGACAAACCAGCGCTTGCGCCAGGCCTACAGAAGCAATTAAACAAGGAGTTACTGGACTAACTGCTCTTGTTTCTGAGGCTCTGCCAAGAAGCTGTGTGGTGACAAGGATAGCAGGGAAGAAGTGACTCAGCCACTCTAATTACGAGACACTTTGTACCACCTAAGTCTGCTTTATTGTATGACCGAAGTGATGGACTCACGTCCTGTCTTTGTGCATGTAGGTACTCCTTGCTCCATGTAGGCCACTGGGCCGATCCCCACTGACAGCACAGCCTTACTTTCTGCTGTGGTGACAGGTTGACAGCAGGGCTTTCTTCCCTCAGGGACTCTCGGGGTTGTAGTTGGCAAGTGCAAGTGGAGCGATTTATAACTCTGTGGTTTGCTCTCCCGTACAGTGGTATGCGTGACGGCAGGAAGTGCAAGCTTCTGCCAGAAGGTATGGGGAACAGTGGGACAGGAAGTCTTTTGTATCTCTAGCTTCATTTATGCCTGACACTTTTATAAGCTCACCAGCTCTGAGCAAGGGGCCAGGGGAAAAGGAAAAGCCACCATTTAGAGTGTCCTCAGCTTTTTCCTGCTCAGACAACCCAAGATCTTAGGCAGCAATCCAAAGAAGTGCTGAAAAAGCAAAAGTGAAGGCCAGTCGTCACAGAAGACCCAAAGCACACCTCGGGATAAAAAGCTCTTCCCAGGCTTTGGCAACATGCAACACATGGGAGGGCAGCCGCCCTGGGGTGCTGCGGCAGGGGAACCCAAGCTTTGTTACACATATGAAGCTCTGAGGAAAGGTCTGGCCCTTGGGAGATGGACAGGCAGCATGATTAAATCCCTGTTTCTAAGATGGAACAAATAACAGCATGTTTGCATGTTTGTGAGGATGACCTAGGAAGGAGAGGAAAATGACCGAGTTCAGAAATTCCTGTCACAAAACGACAGCACTGGATGGGAGTGGAGGCGCTAAGACGAGGGAAGGAATTCATCTTGCTCGAGGCTGGGAGCACAGGAGGTGGGACAGGGGCCTGCAGCATCAGCTAGGATGAAGCGGATTGGAGAGCGGCAGGCATGCCTGCTGAGAAAAGCTTCTATGGGGATCCTGGGGTACCCCGAACTTTCCAAAGGCCACTTTGGTGAGGAAATGTGAAGAGGAACTTTGCTGTACTTCCCAAAAAATGGCTCCAAAGAGGAACTCACATCGAGCCCAGAAACAAGCTTCATGTTAACTGTTCTTAATGTGAGGAGAACGGTATGGGTAAGTATGTGTTTCATTCAGTCAACAGTGACCTGTTTTAGAGCCCACTGATATGCTGGACATTGTGCAGTTGCTGGGGAGACAAGCCAAGCAAGCCACAGGCCCTGTCACTCAGTCTTGTGGACAGCAGGGGAAGTGGGCAGCTGGATAAAAAGACAATCGAAGTCAGTGAGATGAGCGCTATGATAAGGGAAAACCAAGATGCTAAGGGAACACACGAGGGAGAAACTTCTGTCAGATCAGCGGTCTGGGGAGGTTTCCAGGAGGAAGTGTGGCTGAGCTGGGACTGAAGCAGGGCAGAGAAAGGAGCATGCGCAAGGTACCTAGCTGGCGAAGGCACAGCGTTTTGTGTAAGTAGCTCAGTGGGGCTGTGAGGCATGTCCGCGGGAGGGCAGAAGGAAAAAAAGAAGAGTCACAGGATAAGTTTAATAGGGTGTCACAAGGCCTTGAGGCTAAATTATGCAAAATCACCAGCATGGTCTACCTTGGTGTTTTAAATATCTATTTAAGACCTATGATTATGCAAAAGCTGAGACAATGTGTCCTTGGTACTCTTTGCTAAGGAGGTCAAAGGCCCAGGTTCTTCAATGGATAAATATAAGACAAAGCTTCTGCACAGACGCAAAACGAAACAGCAAACTATGACTGCAAAAAATACTTCCAAACCACATATCTGATAAGGGGTTCACAGCCAAAATTTATAAGGAACTCTTACAACTCAAGTATAAAAAAAATGACCCAATTAAAATGGTAAAAGAGCTAGCTGAGCGTCGTGGCACATGTCTGAGGCAGGATTACAAGTTTGAGCTCAGCCTGGGCAACTGGGTAGGTTCAAGGTCATCCCGAGCTACAAAGTGTGACCCTGTCTCAAAACAAAAGTGGATAAAATATCTGACAGAAATTTCTGCAAATAAGACATACAAATGGCTCACATGTAGTAGCAAAATGCTCAGCATCACTAACCATCGAGGAAATGCAAATTAAACCACAATAAAGATAGTATCTCACCCCAGAGGATGGCTGTTATCAAAGAGACAAGAGAGAACAAGTGTTGGAGAGGGTACAGGGAAAAGGGAGCCATTGTGCACTGTTGGTAGGAAAGTGAACTGATAGAGCCACTATGGAAAACAGCATGAAGGTTTCTCAGAAAACTAAAAATAGAACTACTATATGACCCAGCAATCCCTCTTCTGGGTATATATGCAAAGCAAGAGACCTACATGTCCAACAATAGGTGAACGGATGAAGAAAATGCAGTACAGTCACACAATGGAGTACCACTCCACCATAAAGAAGGGTAAACTTGGTTAATTTGTGGGAAAATGGAGGCACCTTGAGACCATAATGCTGTGTGAAGTAAATCAGACACACGAGCTTCAATATTGTGTCATTTCTGTTATATGAGAAACCCAAATCATAAATAAAGAGGAAAATAAAAGATAGATAATAGGAAACAGGGCTATAGATCTTTTGCAAATTTGGAAGGGGATCAAGAGATGGAAGGCGCCGGGCATAGTGGCACATGCCTTTAATCCCAGCACTCGGGAGGTTGAGGTAGGAGGAGCGTTGTGAGTTCGAGGCCGGCTTGGGCTACAACGCGAGCGCAAGACTGGCCTGAACTACATAGTGCGACCCTGCCTCAAAAAACTAGGGCTGGGAGTTTGGCTCAGTGGCTTAAGCGCCTGTCTGGCAGGAGTGAGGTTGTGAGTTCAATCCCCAGTGCTGCAAAAAACAAAACAACAACAACAACAACAACAAAAAAAAGAGAGATGGAAGGAGGGAGAGAAAGGAAGAGAGACGGAAGGAGGGAGAGAAAGGGTTGAAAAAAGCACAAAGATATGTCATGTTCATTTACCAACTCCCCATGAGGATGATGATGATTATGTACTACAAACATTGACGAATATAATTTACAAATTAAAAGCAAAGCAAATGAAATCAGTATGTGGAAGAGACATCTGCACTCTCGTTTTCTGTCCAGTGTTACTCACAATAGCCTAGGTATGGACTCAAGCTAAGTATTCCTCAGCTCATAAATGGATAATGACAATGGGGTGAATATGCACAATGGAATACTATCAATCAACCTCCAAAAGGAAGGAAATCCCCACACTTTCCACAACCTGGATGCACCTGGAGAACGTTATGCCAGATGAAATAAGCCAGACCCAAAAAGAAAAAGTATTATATGATCTCACTTACATGTGGAATCTTTGTTTTAAAAAGTCAAGTAGACAGAGATAATGAGAGTGGTTATCAAGGGCGCAACTTAAGAGGAAATGGAGAGATGTAGGTCAGAGGATGAACAAGTCTAGAGATCTAATGTACAACATGAGGTCTGTAGTTTAACAGTTTTACTGTATTAAAGATTTATGTTAAATAAGTAGATTTCAGTTTTTCTTGTTACAAAGAAGTAACTATGTGAGACAATAGAGTAATATGTCTCGCTATGGTGACCATTTTATTGTTATAAAATATCATGTCATAAACTTCAAATATGCACAGTTAAATTTATTTTTTTTTAAAAGCCAGGTATGATGGCGCATGCCTGTAATTCCAACGCTCGAGAGGCTGAGGTAGGAGGATCATTTGAGATTGAAGCCAGCCTGGGATACATGGTGAGCTCTAGGCAAACCTAAACAACACAGGGAGACCCTGTCTCAAAAAAGCTGCTGCTGCTGCTGCTGCTGACGATGACGATGGTAATAAAAACGAAGAGTTGGGTATGGTGGCACGCACCTATAATCTCAGCTACATAGGAGACTGAGGAGACTGGAGTTGGAGATTTACTAATTCCAAGCAGCCAGCCTGGGAAACTGAGTGAGACCCTGTCTCAAAATAAAAATTGTAAGAAAGAGCTGGGGGCATAGCTCAGTATTCACTGAGTTCCAACCCTGTTACCCCAGGCAAAGAAAAGGAAAAAGAAAAAAGGAAAAACAAAGAAAAAGAAAAACAACAGAACAGAGGAGCAATCTGTGGATTAAATGAGACTTAAAAGGTATATCAAATTTTTTAAATGTGTCTAGGAGATGCTCTTTCGAGTGACAAAAACATACAAAATGCAAGGAAGAGATTTCTAGCGAAGTCAGGGGAAGGAAGATCTATTTTTAAGTTGATTGCCAGTTATAAGGAAGTAATAATAATTCATTACACCAGATCTTATTTTATGTAATTTGCAATATGTGTGCTGTCTTTTCTCTTCTCCCCCTCCTCCTCCTCTTCCTCCTGTCTCTGTCTCTGTCTCTGTCTCTGTCTCTCTCTCTATACTGGAGACTGAACTGAGCTGCATCCCCAGCTTCTCCCTTTTTTTCTTTTGAGACAGGGTCTTGCTAAGTTTCCCCAGCTGGGATCAAACTTGATTTTCCTGCCTCAGCCTCCCCAAGTGCTGGGATCACAGGCACGCACCACCACTCCCAGTTTGTGCCTGCTTTCCTGGTAAAAAGAAGAATGCTAAACAACCCCCGTAACTAGGACGCATTCACAACTTTCTTCAGTAAATATGTACAGAGTGCCCACTACTGTTTGCACCCGGCACTGCGCATCAAGGGAAAGCAGATACTGTGTTTTTTTGGGATTGTGAGCACAGGATTGCTGGCCAGCGGTGGCTAAGCTGCGGTCCACCCTCTCCCCTCAGGCCCTCTGGCTGGAACAGTCCTGAGCAGCCTGGGAACCCAAGAGGCCAAATGACACAAGTGAAGCTGAGCCTGGGTTAAGTGAATCTCGAAAGTGTAATTACTGTGCAGACGAGCAGCCGCAACTACAATTCAGAGAAACCGAGTGTAAAAGGAGGGTGAGGGAGCATCCATTTGAGTTCTGAATCTCCTTCCGGCTTTCTGTGTGACTCTGAGCAAGCAACTTGACTTCTGCAAACCTCGGTCCTGTCATCTGTGAGCAAAGATAATAAACCATACCCTGCCTCCCTCATGATGTAACTGTGGTGAACAAAAGAGACACAGATAGCAAAGTATTATGCCAGTACCTGGCAACTTGAAAGTAGCTTCTAAAATGGCAATGTGACTGTTGGCACTCACGACACATGGCACCGCTTGCTCCAGGGGAACTGCTTCTCCCCATCGGCAGCCCACATCCCCACTCTGTACGATGAGGAGCTCTGAGGGCTTTTCCAGCTCTGACCAGCAAAAGATCCATTTCCCATCAGCCTTTCCTGTCACAGCCATCAAGCTGACTCATTACCCTCCCGCCAGCATCATCTCCAACAACAAAAACCTGTCACATCCTGTGACCTTGTGGAAAAGTATTTGTGCTCATTTCTAGAATGTGAGAGAGGCTAAACCGAGCTCCTCTAGGAAGGTGTGCCTAGGTCGTAGACCTGTTCATTTTTATGCAGTTGGAAGCAGAAGAATTGAATCTCTCCCACCTGAGACTAAATGCTACGCGTGGTTCTCTTCTTCACACAATCTGACTCACTGATTTCAGTTTACAAACACCTCCCAGTTTGTCTCTTGATGGAGAGACACATCGGGGACACAGAGCTGCACAGAGGGAAGCTGCTGTGAAGAGACGTGCAGGGAGAAGAGGCCATCTACAAGCCAAGGAGAGAAGGGCAAACACATTCTTTTCTCAGAGTCCTCAGGGGGAACCAACCCTGCTGACACTTTGACTTCAGACTTCCAGCTCCCAGAACCGTGAGACAACACATTTCTGTTGTGTAAGCCACGCAGCCTGTGGGACTTCATTACAGTCACCCTGGCAAATCCACATGTTTCCCACTTTAGTATATATCTGAACTACTTGGGAAAACTTCCACTTCCAACTGCCTCGGTATGTCTGACACTGAACTTGCCTCCTGCCCATAAAACCAACCAGAAAACTAGCCCAAACTCACAGATATAAAACAACTGCTTTCAGACACTGGATGGCATTCAGGGCAGGGCTGTGATCTCTACATGAAGGAAAACAAAGGAAGCGAGCCCTCTCACTTCTCTGGCTTTCAGCCTGCGGGCACTTTCTGGACCACAGCAATCTTGCAGGATGGAGAAAACAGAGATTAGAACTCTGGGTGGTTGAAGTAGCTAGAATGCAGGAAATCTGACTAGAAAGGAGAGAAGTATGTAGATAAGAGCTCTAGATATCTAGATTGGGGTTCCCCCATGAGTCTCCAGCTGAATACTGACATGTGTATGGTAGAATGAAGTCCCACAAGACAAATCCAAGAACAATACTGAAGATCCCCTAAAATGAGTAACTATCAGAACTCTTATAGGGCAAGGAGATACTTGTGTTCTGATCAGCCA